>SNQJ01S0086019.1:3499-22394 GCA_010110895.2 Picea sitchensis | reverse complement strand
ACATACTTCTGGGGTGTAAATACTTCATGGGGTATAAACATGGATGAAAGCAAGGACCTCTGAATCAGGAAGATAATCAGGCTCCACAACCAACACCAAGCTCATGGTGGAGTACTCCAAGAGAAAATTTTCTTGTGAGGTGATGGATAATAACATGCAAGATGATAGGTACAAGATGGTGGATGATATCATCTACTACAAGGATCACATATACTTGGTTCTAGAGTCCAAATTAAAGGAGAAAATTATGAAAGCCATGCATGACACACCTTTAACTAGGAATCCAGGATATTTCAAGACATACAGGAAGATTAGAGAGAGGTTATAATGGAAGGGCCTCCAAGATGATGTATTGAGACATTTGCAGGAGTGTGTGACTTGTCAACAGAATAAGGTGGGGCAGACCCACCCTGCATGATTACTTCATCCACTACCTATTCCATAGAATAAATGGGAGATCATATCCATGGACTTCATCACAGGGCTACCAAAGACACTGGGCCGATATTACATTTATGTGGTGGTCGATAGGTTGACCAAGTTCTCTCATTTCTTTTCCATATCCTCAGAGTACAAGGAAACACAAGTAGCAGATTTATTCTTCAAGGAGATACTCAGGCTTCATGGGTTGCCGAAAAATATTGTTAGTGACAGGGACAATCGATTTATGAGTGCTTTTTGGCAGGAACTATTCAGTCTCGCAGACACAAAATTGACTCCCAATACGAGTTACCACCCATAGACTGATGGCCAAACATAGATAGTGAACAAATGGTTAGAGGGATATTTGCATAACTACATGGCCGAGAAACATAAGACATGGGTTAAGTGGTTACATTTGGGTGAGAATTGTTATAACACCACTTATCATATGTCTGTGGGGATGTCACCATTTAGGGAATTATATGGATATGATGCCCCATCCTTTGTAGACTTGGTGTTTGGGGACAACAGGGATCCCAAGGCCAAAGACTGGATTAAGGAGAGCCAAGATATTCTTAAGGATCTTAAATATAACCTGCAGATGACCCAGAACCAACATAATATATATGCAGATAGACACAGGGTCGAGCGCACCTTTGAGGTAGGGGACTTGGTGTTTCTTAGGCTGCAGCCATATAGACAGTATTCTCTGAAGAAGAGTGGTGCAGAGAAACTCAAGCCATGATTTTACGGACCTTATAGGGTGACCAGGAGAGTTGGTGAAGTGGCTTATGAGATGGAGTTTCTAGAATGGAGTAAGATCCATAATGTGTTTCACGTCTCGTGTCTCAAAAAGGCATTGGGACAACAAATCACAACTTCAACAGAACTACCTCCGTTGGATGAGGAGGGGCAGCTAGTACTAGTTCCCGAGGAAGTATTGGAGGTTCGGGAAAAGAAGCTTCGGAATAGGGTAATCAGGGAATATCTGGTCAAATGAAGAGAGTTGAATGCAGAAGATGCCACTTGGGAGAGTGAACAAATAGTGCAACACCTGAATCTACAATTTCTTGGGGACAAGCAATCTCAGGAGGGAGGACTGTAATGTCCCCTTCTGGGTGATCATGGCACTTGGACGCAGTAGCCTAAGTGATTCTCGTAGGCTATAGTCCTTAAGAAGGGAATTAATCAATTATTTAATTTCCTAAGGGAAAAGTGCCTAACAAAATGACATTAGATAATTAAAAGGGGGGGAAAAGGAAAAAGCGCCTAAAGTGACTTAGGAAGAATATGAAACGTCACTTAAATTGATTAAAAGGGTAAAAGGGTTGCAAACAATACAACAAAGAAATAAAAGGGAAAAATGAGGGCACTCATCTCTCATTCTTGTATTGGCATTTTTCTAATTTTCTCATTGAGAGAGCTCATTGTGGTTTTGGAACTCTTGGGACAGAAACCCTAGGAGGATTTTCAGATATTGGCTTTGGTGGTGAGATCATCCACCCTAGTTGGTCATTTTAAAGAGGAAATCACTTAGATTTCTTCATTGAGCTTCAAAGTGACATAGTATTCCTTGTTGGTAGCTAGTAGTTGCATATCCGTGACTGAGTTTTACTTAGAGGGCGATTTATTTGGTGTTGAGGAGATTACTTGTCAGTTGGGTTGATTTTTCTTGTGTTGGGCACAATATTAGAGGAAGGGGACGAGTTCCTTATCAGTGGGATGCATTGGTACAGCTGAGGACGAGTTCCCTTCATCTTGGGTGCATGACTTGGTAGAGGGGCACATATTTTGTTGGAAGAAACACTCTTTTTCTTTGTGGGATGAGTTATGGCACTAAGGGAGTCGTGTATTGTTCCTGGGCGAATATTTGAGGCAGTGAGGGTGATATTTCCTTCATTCTGTGGCTGGATTTATTGTTGGTAGTTTGCACCATCATTGTGGGTCAAGCTACCTTCAAATTGGGCCAAGTTACTCACTTTCCAAGGGTCGATACTTCTAGGGAAGGACTATTGTCCAACAACCATAAGCTAGCAGCTTACAAATAAATTCTACAGGACTGTATATTGTCTATATGTTTGCTACACATTTTCTAAATTATAGACAACCCATTGTTTATGAGCAGTCCAAAGTTTTCCTTCTTTTTTCGTTGTTAGAATACTTGTGAAATGGTATTATATATTGTTGCTAAATAAATTGGATGATAAGTTATGAATACACATTTTGCACAATTTCTTATGTATTGATTGACAAGCAACCAAAATTGTTGGCTGTGAGTAAAAGCTTCATATATGAATTTTTGACCAAATTCCCATGTCAATAAACTGAAATGGGAAACTTAGAAAGAAAAATATGGTAAGGAACATTACAAATTCCCTGATAGTCTCATTCTCACTTTGTTTTATATGCTCGAGTCTTTGTAGTAGCACTTGGATATCTTCCAACTTAATACCCCATATCTCGAGAAAGGTTTCTTCCAATTCATTCATGGATGTGATGCTAGCATCAGGGAAGTCGTCATACCACTCCCTAGCATTTCCATGAAGAGTGGCAGAGAAGAGTTTCATTGCCAAACCCTCAACATCATCACTAATAGGGTGTAGTTGAAAGAAAGCCCAAAATTCATTCATGTGATAATCTGCTCTGGCTCCATCACTACCAGTGAATCTAGGGAGCCATTTTTCATACTTGGGTGGCATTTTCCTAGGGCATCCCTGGATTTTACTCATGTATAGGGGTTTTAAATTTACTAGGTCCCATTGATAGGTCATGGCCGGTTTTGTCATTAGTGGAGTCGCTAGATAATTTTCTTGAACTTATCAAAGGGATGAGGGGATCACCCTCAATGGAGTCACCAGGTAAGCTTTGAAAAGTAAAGGATTTTTTGAGGAAAGGCTTATCGAAAAGTGTCTTCTTTGAGGAGAATTAACTCAGTGTTCCTCAACAATGGTGCCAAAATGTTATCACTCAATTTGTATTTGTTCCAAAGGAGAAGGATAAGGGAAGAAAAATTGGTGTAACAGGAGGTTATCCTATCACTGTCACCTCAATAGGATACGTCTTTCTAGTTAGGGTTGATATCCTAGGGGAGACGTCCCCAATGACCTGGGGGCTTGAGAAGGAACAGGTTAAAGTGTCTATAAAAGGTATCCCCTCTCACAAGTAACATTGATCATAAATTCCCAAGGTTTTAACCAATGAAGTAATGATGTGCTTAGATGTACCTACACATAACAAAGCAACAAGAAAACGATATCTTTTGCAAGTACAATTTGATTTTAGTGCTTCATAAAACCATGGACTTATCAATACAATAAATAGTTGATACAATATTAAGCAAACATAATTTTATAACAACAATTTATATAATATAAATAGCTTGACAATAAATTCCTTAAAAGAGCTTCACAGTGACCAAAAATAATAACTCAATAATAACAATGTACTAGCAATTGTTAGAAGCTAATTAGGAAATGCATAAATCAACTTTGCAATTGCTTTTAAGTGATTTATTTGCTGCAATAAATGGTTGTAGATTACTTTTGTAACATAAACAAGTAGGTTAGTAAATTAGTCTATTCTAGGGTTAGGAAAAGTTAGTAGATAGCTTGAAGTAAAAGTTTTGAGAGTTGTTTTCACCAAACAATCAAGTGCAAGGCCTAGATCAATGTCTTTAGTGTTAATGGACTCACTTTTAGCAAAGAAAATATTGAAGGAAAAAATGATAATGTGAGAGCTAGAGACAAGAAAGTCAATGATTGAGATGTTGGTAACCCAAGGCCTCAATCACTAAACCCTAGGAGGAAATGGCCACTAGGAAGTAGGTAACCCTAGGCCCTAGTGGTTTTAATCCTTCTTTAGCTCAAGGATGAAGTAAATGACGGCTTGATGAAGCAAGTGATGCTAGGGTGCTTCAATGGCAGGGCTTTATCACATTGCTTCAAGAGGTAGGGTTTCTAGCATAATCTAGTAGGTGAAAAAGTTGTTAAGGAAAGAACAATAACATATGCTTTGACCTCCTAGGGTTTTAAGCTAGCAATTTCATAATCTTGGAAGAAATTCAAAGTGAATGTAACATAACCATTCAAAATGAAGAAGAATTGCAGAAATTTACTTACATTCACCAAGAATAATATTGAAATAAGCCTAGTTGAAGACTTTCCACTAAGCAAAATGCCAAACTACACCAAAATTAGCCTCCTTCAAGAAGTGCACACCAAATTTCAGCCAATAAACCCTAAGTAGGGCGCAAATTTCAGACCTCACTTAGTGTGAGTGAAAGATGATGAAAAATACAAGGGAAAAAACTATTATTTATACAATGAAAATGACCTTTAATTTACAAAATTAGGTCCAAAAGGTCGACATGGCCAGTTTACATGTAATATCTAGTTTTTTACATAAAATGACAAATTAAACCCTAAATCAAGAAAAAGAGGTGACATTATGCCCTTCTAGGGTGACGTTGGGCCTCCGAGGTGAAACATTGGCCTCCAGGAGAAAAATGTTAGGCCTCCCATGGCCTCTGGATCAAGCCAAATATGCCACTTGGCACACAACTGCCTCCATAGTGTCCATCAAACGTTGGGTGACGTCAAGGGTCACAAAGGTGATGTCATGGGCCTTCCAAGGCCAACATCATAGTGGGAGGGAAAGACCCCCCTAGGTCCAGGCTGGCTCTAATGGAACGTCCTCCTCTCTCTCCGGTGTAAAGCCTCTGATATGTGTCTACCCCTGGCTGGGGTCTCAACATCCATTTGGTGGGAGTTTATCCCTAATGGAGGTCCAAACTAATCATCTCCACATGTGTACCTATCCGTCGGGTGTGGCCCTGAAAAAAAAACAAGTATGCCCTCCATCGGCTCATAAGTCACAGGGATCATAGCAATGTCAATCATGTCTAATAATCAAGTTATCTAAACATGTGCATAAGACCCCCCTTTCCCAGACAAGTGCTCAAAGACATTATGCTATTCTACAAGCCAGGTTTGGAGAGGATTTTAGGAGGTCCTATTGGGCTAATTATCATTGGATGTGGGATGCTACCAGGTGAGGACAAATTCAGGTCATGTAAGTGGATGAGGTGGTATGGGGATGTTTTGAGAAATGGGTGCAGTGATGACAGGGAAATGTATGGTTTTCCTGTGGGTGCCTCTGAAGAGGGTGAGTTGCAACTTATCATGGATGCAAATGTTTCCAAGCCCATTCAATGCCTTTTACATTTTTTATCTTATTGATTTTCTTTCAAGAGAGTTGTTGGGGGACACTTCCATGGCGTGGTGGCCAGTGGTGATCATGTTACCCACAATCATTTCATGGAGATGAGAAGGTTGTCTCGTGATGAGACCCCCTTTCTCTTGGATATGTCACCAAGATCCACTACCCTGGCGTGGTGACTAGCTGAATGACAGTTTCATAACGCTACATGCCCATGGACCTAATAGGTTGGCTCATGATGAGACCCCCTATCTTCCAACTAGGTCTTTATTTTATTATTTTATGGGTCCCTCCATTTCTTGCTGAGAAGATTTTTATTTCTTTCTCTATAGGGATACTTGGACGAAGCATATGAAGGTTTTGTTCTTTTGGATTTTATATTTTTTCAGCTACTTTTACCCTCTGGTCCTTTATCCCCTTCTTCCCACAAGGCAAGGTGCAACCCTTTGCTAGCTTGGAAAACCCAATGCCCGAACCAACGCAGGGGATGGATCAGAGGGAAAATGATGAAAGGTGATAAGTATGGTGGGAATGGGTGATGAACTTTCATGAACCCACCCAGTGGAAACTAAAATCCTAAGGGAGCCAACCTTATAGGGAATCCTATCATTCCCCCCAGGTGTGGACAAGTGGAAAGGCATAAATTCCAAGCACACATCATGACACAAAAATAATTAAATTCACATATTCAAATGTTTTTTAGAATCAGAGTGACACATATCATGATACCCGGACTCATTATCTCATGGAGCAAGACCCACTGCTGTTGAAGGACCAGGCCGGTGGGATGGATGTTGTTGTTGTTGACATGATTGAGGCACTAAAGAAAAAAGATGGGCCCTCCAGCACCAGGCTAAAGCCAATATGTCTCTCGGTACTCGATGTCTAGTACTTGTGGGCCTTGAGACATAATCTCCTTAGTTATCCTTAGGCTAGGGGATAACAATGAATAAAAAAGGGGGTGGAAAATGTAATTCCACTAGTCTAAGCCCCAAGTTTTAAATGTACATATACTGTATAGGTTGGTGAGCCAGTATGTTTTGGGCCAGAGTGCCTTTGTATATATGTTTTGAGGCTAGAGTGCCTGTGTGATTAGAACAAGGAGAAAATGAGATGAAAGGCCTATTATCCATAAATGTAATATGTAATCACACTCAGATAAATTAATAAAATACATCATTGTTACGTACCAATTCAGAAGAAAGAGTATGGGGGGGTAAGACTCCATGAGAGGGAAAGGAGGCTAAGGGATTGAGAAAATGGGTTAAGTCAAGGGGGATTAAGATAAGGAATAAAATGACATTATTTATAAGTCGTAATATTTATGATATAATTTTATCCTAAGTTCCTAAGGGAAGGGAACAAATCACCAAGTGGAGTCAAATGCAGTTCTTAGAGTGACAAGTGTCAATATAGGAACATTCAAATATAATGTTGGGAACTTAGTGTAATTGGGGGGGATTCAATCATTCACTCAATTATTCCATCATTTGTACCTTTGTTGGTGAGGGAGAGTCATGAAGTTTATTACCCTATAAATACTTTGTGGTTTGGGTTTGAGAGGCAAGTTGTCAGGCACGTGGATCAATTTATCCAGTGAAAGAGTTGTTGGGAATAGGTTTCTTGGTGTGCTGGGATAGTGAGTGTTATAACTCTTAGAGAATCCTTGTGTTCCAAGTGCTATAGAGATTTTAGAATTCTTGGTTTTCCTTTTTATAAAGCCCAGGAAGGGAAGTGGGATAGCCAAAGGATTGTTGAGAAGAGAAGGGGTACACTTCTTGGGGTGGGATGGACTATGGGGAATGCGAGGTTATGAGATGTGAAACATTGTTGGAGTTGGTACCTAGGCTTGTACTTTATTATGTTGTATGTTATACCTTAATTTGTCTTAGGAATACTTTTCCTTGGTGGAGTCATAGCCCCATCTCGTGGGTGACCTGTTGTTGAGAGTGTATGAACAACATAGTCTATGGTTGGGAGGAACGTTTGAGTTCTACATCTAGTCAGTGATTTTAATTAAAATATAATTGCATTTTATGTGCTATTATAATGTATATCATGTATTATCTTTGTTTAATTATATTATGTTGTAATTGTATATATTTATGCTTGGATTATATGCTATAGAATTGCATAATTGTGTTCATATGCAAGGCATTTAGTTATTAAATGGTATCAACGGATTTTTTGTGTGGCATGACTCATATTGGAGGTTGGGGACATCACATTGTAGTATTAGAGGCACAAGATAAACATTGAGCATGCATAGGCCATAGACAACATGTGAACGCTGGAATTGTTGTTGAAAAAGTTCAGAAAATGTCTGCAAAGTGTTTGACAGTGTTTCCTAAGCAGTAGTTTGGGAAATTTCATGGAGAATTTGAGGAAATGGAGCTCAAGGGTTAAAATCCCCAATTTTGACCTTTGTTAAGGAATTTTTAATCCTGGAACTGGCCAAATTTTATAAATTGCAGAATAGCCATGGAAAAATTGGGTGAAATTAGGAAAACCCCCCAATTTTTGAAGTGGAATTCATTTAGAATTTGACATAGAAGTGTCAAATTTTAGGTGCATTAGTCGAATTGAAATGTACATGGCCAAGATTATCCATAGGAATATTAATTTCATATCTTCCATGGAGTCCTGTGCAAAATTTAAAAATTATGCATTTTGAGAAATTTGGGAAATTTTGGAATTCTGAAAATTTTGGGTAATTTTCCATACATGACGTCAATAGTGATGTGGAGGCCACATGGTGGTGATGTGGAATTGGTGACATGTAATACCATAGTGGTAGGTTGTAGGCATGATTGCAAGCCATGGTGGCGGGGCGACCAGAGGAGTGGAGACTGAAACCATAAATGATTTTGCATCGTGAATAAGTAGTTTTTGAGGAACCTATTGGTGATGTGAAAAAAATAGTAAGTTTCCATGTATCATCGAGAGGTAACTGGTATCACATCATGAGGTGTTGTTAACTCCTAACAACTTCACCATGTGAAATGAACCACAACCGTAGATCTCTCAATCATATTCATTGTTGGATCAGGGAGCATATGAGTTGTCGTGATCAATGAAAGGGTGTGAGGTGGCATGTCCACAGTGACAGGGTATGTAATGCGCGATGGTGGGATCGGGGTTGATGTGGATGCCACATTAGGTGAGGTGGTATTGAGCGATACCATAAGAAGTATTGCATGGTAGCAAGGAGGTTTTCCTGAAATTAGTTAACGATGCAAAACTAACAGAAAAGCACCATGTAGCATCAGGTGATAAGTGGTATTGCATCGTGAAGGGATATTAACCCTCACACAAGTTGACAATGCGAAATCATCGATATCCATTGATCATACCTTGATCTCTACCATTAGATCTGGGGCGGGGACAAGTTTTTCATGCGTCGAAGGAGAGGGGTGTGGGGTGGGACCTGCCCAACCCCATAAGAAATGAAGGGGTTCCACATGGAGACCTGGCAGAAAAGGTGGGACCCCTATCCCATTTTTATTTATAAATTTTCAAGTGTACAACCAAGTATGGTGGGTCCCGAAAGTTAATTATAAAATGTGATAAAAATAAGGTAAGAAAGAGGAAAGAGAGGAAGTAAAGAAGAAAGAGAAAAGGAAGAATGTGTTGAAGGTTGATGAGGCAGAGCCAGGGTGGCCAAGGGGATGACATGACATCATCTCAGAGTTCCATGTGGACCCATAACACCAAATAAGTAGTCATGTCAACAAAAACCATTCAAGTTTCCTATAAAATATAGTGTTTCTGTAGGTCATAATCTTGGAGGGAATTTTTTAGGGCCTAAAGAATGTTTTTAGGAGCTATAATTTTTTAGAATATAAGTGTTGAAGGAACCACATAGATTCTCTATATATTAAATAAAATATCTAGAAGAGATATTTCCAACGAGTTGTTCTGGGAGCAAAATAGAGCTTGTATGAGGAAGCTACATGCCAAATAGTGCAAGGTAAAATTTTAGTACCAGTTTACTTTCAAAGGTCATAACTCCCTTCTTTGAAGTCAGTTTGGGGCACAAGATAAGTATATGGAAATATCATGAACCAAATAATACATATATGGAGCCATTTTTGGAATATATGTACCTAAAAGTGTGTAGGATAAGAGATAGGATTCTTGTAGCATTCAGTGCTAAAAGGGGAAAACAATCAAAACTTCAGCATGATGTAACTAGCAGCCTAGAGCCCAGATGAAGGTGTAAATTACAAAGATTGCTCAAAATGTAGGCATGAAGAAACCCAATTGGGATTCTATTAAAATTCCAAAATAATGGTTGTTTAGAATTAAGTTCACCAAATAAAAGGTGCATAAGGGGGGAAATGAGTAATGTTCAGATGACTATAAATTGTTTCTCAAAACTCAGAATGGAACAAGGAAATATTCATTGGAAAGGTATTGGATAAAAGAATCCAGATATTAACCCAGAAATATGAATTGATTAGTAAAAGTTCACAAGAAATTAGAAAGAATATTTCTAGTACACTTAAAGGGAAGAATTGTGCATAATTTTATGGAATTGTTGAATTATTTTGTCTAACAAATCATGTTGCATGCACATTTTGTATATTTAATGGAATAAATAGAAAAAATCAGAATAATCATAGATACCAGAGACATGGAAGATGCAATTAGAACTTACAACCATGAGGATGACTTTAGGGGGTTGTATGTCAGCATGGGTAATGCAGGGACTGAGTGAAATGGGCATGGAGAAGGAAAAGATGAGAGAATAAATCTACTAGAGACAACAAATAGTCCACAAAGAGATGTGCTAAGATATAAAGATGATAATGTGAGGCTTATGAAAGTTTAGGAGAAACAAAATGGATTCAACATCAAGTTGTTGCAAAGATTGGACATGATAGAGAAGAAGGTGGACAAGGGTACAGATTCAAGTAAGTCAAAGGATCACAAATATCATGCCAAAAAGGAAGAATATAGAAGTGATGGTAGACACCATCATCACTCACCAAGACAATCAGTTAGAAGAGAAAAAAGTAGTCCAACTTTATCTCTTATCAAAAATCACATGAGGAGGTCTGGAGTAGATGAACTACAAGGGGAGATGAGAAAGATCAAACCTCCTACCTTTGATGGTGAGAACATGAAGGATGAGGATGCAGAGGCTTGGCTATTGGGGATGAGGAAATACTTATAATTGTACAATTATTCCTCACATGGAGACAATAGAATTGCAATTTACCAACTTAAAGGAAAATAATCAATGTGGTGGGACTAGCTTGTGCAAGTAAAGAACATTGATGAGAAGAACATCACTTGGAGGCAATTCAAAAAGTATTTTTAGAAGAAACACTTGTCCAAGTATTATTATTATAGGAAGATGAAGGAGTTCTATGAACTCAATCTTGGGAGCATGACCATGTATGAGTATGAGAGAATATCCTTAGAGTTGTTGAGGTATGTTGACTTCATCAAGGATGAGTAGGTCAAGATTCAAAGGTTCCTGAGTAGGATGACTTCAACATTAAATGATAAGATACAATATGATGATCCCAATACTTTGGAGGAAGTAATAAGGAGATCCAAATGCCTTTATGATCAACATACAAGAAGACCAACTTTCCAAAATTCTTAGGAAGATAAGAAGAAAAGTAAGATGGAGCAAAGGAAGGAAGGGTACAAGCCACCATTATTAAAAAACAATTCTCAGGGACAACCATCTCAAAATGAACCCAAACTGATAAAAACATTGGGAAAAAGGCCAAGGTAGCAACCTATTAAATGTTGGGGTTGTGAGAGAGATCACATGTATAGAGATTTCCCTCACAGAGGAGAAAGAGTGAAGATTTTTCACAATGTACAAAATTATGATACAATTGAAGATATGGGCAGAAGCATGCCAAGGATCTATGCAGCCTTGGGCAACAAGCAAGATGAATTTCAATATCATATAATTGAAGTGGAAGGTAAGATCAATGATCAAACTATAGTTATTTTAATTTATTCAAGAGCTATCCATAGTTACATAGATCCTAACATTGTTGAGAGATCTCATTTGAAAAGAAGAAAGCATGGGAAATCTTAGCTAGTTCAATTAGCTACAAGATCTAAAAGAAGAATCAATGGGTTGGTTAAGGATTGTCCAATGGACATGAATGGACTGAGCACAAAGGGATATTTGAACCTCATACCTTTGGGTTCATATGATTTCCTAATTGGTGTTTATTGGTTAGATAAGAATCAAGTTGTCATGAATTTCTACAATAAGGAATTTACTTGTATTTATGAGAAAGGGAACTTAAGAACAATTCGGTTTAATCAAAGGGTAGTATCTATCAGATAAATTTGATCCTTGCAGCTAAAAATAATCTTTAGGAAAGGATGTCAAATTTATGCAACCCATATGGAAGAGGAAAATAAGGGTAAAGTTCCAATTATTGAAGATCATCCAGTTTTGAAATATTATGAGGATGTATTTAGAGACATACTAGGGTTTCCACCAAAAATAGATATAGATTTCTCCGTCAATTTGATGCATGGAGCTTCCCAAGTGTTCAAGACTCCTTATAATATGAGTACACCAGAGCTAAAGGATTTGCAAATACATATTGAATAACTTTTGAATAAGGGGTATATACACCCAAGTGCATCACCTTGGGGTTCCCTAGTACTATTTTCGAAGAAGAAGGATAGAACCTTAAGGATGTACATTGATTTCAAGCAACTAAACAAGGTGACTGTGAAGAACAAGTCTCCTTTTCCAAGGAATGATGATATTTTTTATTAACTGAAAGGTGTAAATATATTTTCCAAGATTGATCTCAAGTTAGGATATCATTAGGTGAGGATTAAATAAGAATATATCAACAAGACAACATTTAGAACAAGGTATGGCCATTATGAGTTTACAGTGGTACCATTTGGGTTGTCAAATGCACCAACTGTCTTCATGTGTTTGATGAATGGTATTTTCATAAATTACTTGGATAAGTTTTTCATTGTCTTCTTGGATGACATACTTATTTACTATAAGTATGAAGAAGAGCATGAGAAAGACTTGAGAATAGTGCTACAAGTATTGAGAGAGAGTCAATTGTATCCAAAGTTGAGCAAGTGCTCATTTTATCAAAGGAAAATACATTATTTGGGCCATCTTATTTCATAGGAAGGGATAAAAGTAGACCCTAAGAAGATAAAATCCATTAAAGGTTGGTCAACATCGAGGAATCTCTTAGAAGTGAGGTTGTTCATGGGACTTGCATGTTATTATAGAATATTTATTGAAGGTTTTTCAAGAATTTCACATCCAAACACTTCTTTGCAAAAAAAGGTTGTGAAGTTTGAGTGGACCTATGAATGTGAAGAAATATTTCAATACTTGAATAATTTATTGACAAGTGCACCAATATTGAAGATTATTGATCCAAATGAAGATTTCATTGTGTGCACTAATGCCTGCAAGGAAGGGTTTGGAGGAGTCCTTAGCCAAAATGGGCAGGTGATATGTTATGAGTCAAGGAATTTGAAGGAACATGAGAGGAACTATGCCACACTTGATTTATAATTGACATCCATAGTTAATTCCTTGAATATGTGGAGGCATTATCTTATGGGAAAAAAATTGAGTCGAGGACAGACCATAGTGGTATGAAATATTTTTTTGGACAACCAACTTTGAATGCCAAAAAAATTAGATGGATAGAATTCCTCAGTGAGTATGAATTTGATATAAAACATATAAAAGGAAAGAAGAACAAGGTGGTTGACACACTCAACAGAAGGGTGCATGCTACAACCATTAGCATGTACAAATATGAATTGAAAGATAGAATTTTGGAAGCTGCAAAATCAAATCAACATTATTTGCAAACAAAAGAAATGTTACAAAAAGGTAATTTTCAACAGAAAATTAAAGATTATGAGTTGAGAGAGGATGGAATCCTCATGTACAAGGGAAAAGTATATGTGCCTAAATATCATAAGCTGAAAAATATAGTTCTGAGAGAGATGCATAATGTGCCTTATGTTGAGCACCCATGTTACTAGAAAAAAATTGCAGTTGTAAAGAGCCAATATTTTTGGCCAGGTATGAAGAAAGAGATGGTTGATTGTATAACCAAATATCTATAATTTAATAAGGTAAAGGTTGAGCACATAAATCCAATTAGATTGCTACAACCATTTCCCATTCCAGAGTGGAAATGGGAAGTTGTGACAATTGATTTTATCGCCAAGCCGCCTAGAACAATGAAGCAATATGATTCCATCATGGTGGTGGTGGATAAGCTAACTAAAGTTTTTCATTTTATTCCAGTGAAGTTAACTCACAAGGCATAAAAAATTGTAGATATTTACATGAGATAAATTACTAGGCTACATGGTGTTCCTAAGGCAATTATTTTTTACAGAGATCCCAAGTTCACATCAAAATTCTGGAAATGATTATTTAAAGGATTTGGAACAAATATGAATTTTAGCATAACATATCACCCGGAATCACATGGAAAAACAAAGAGGGACAATCAGGTGATTGAGGATATCTTGATTATGTATGTGATGGATAAACCATCAAAATGGGAATACTATCTACATTTAGTGGATTTTTCTTATAATAATGGGTATCAAGCATCTTTGAAGATGAGCCCATTTGAAGCATTATATGGCAGAAAATGGAACATGCCAATGAGATGGGAAAACCAAAAAGAAAGAGCAGTGGTTGGGATAGAATTTCTTAGAGAAATGGAAGAGAATATGGATAAAATGAAACCTAATTTAAAGGTTTCTTAGGATAGACAAACAATTTATGTAGAGAAAGGAAGAACACACAAAGAATTTAAAGTGCACGAGCATGTCTCCTTGAAAGTGAAATCTAAAAAGAGTTCACTTAAATTGGGGAGCTGCCCAATGATGCAAGCAATATATTGTGTACCATTTGAGATCCTGGAAAGGATTGGTCCTATTGCATACATGCTTTCACATTCTGCATCCATGTGCATTCATAACGTGTTTCATGTGTCTTTACTTAAAAAGTACTTGCGTGATGTTAATCATGTAATTGATTGGAATGTGATTCAGGTGGAGCAAGAAGGTGAATTTTGAGTTTAGCGAGTATGCATAATGGATATGAAAGTTAAGATTCTTTGGAATCAAGAAATATGGTTGGTAAAAGTCCAATGGACCTGTTACGGTCTTGGAGATGTAACATGGGAGCAAAATGATGCCATGTAGGAAGAGTACCTGCATCTTTTTAGAGATTTTTGAAGAATGTTTTTTGTACATGTGTATACAATGCACTGAAAAAAGTGCATAAATAAAGGGGAGGGAAAGTTAATACCCCAGGATAAACCCCAAGTTGTAAATGTACATATACTTTATAGGTTGGTGAGCCAAGATGTTTTGGGCAAGAGTGCCTTTGTATATATGTTTTGAGGCTAGAGTTCATGTGTGATTAGGACATGGAGCCAATGAGATGAAAGGCCTATGAGCCAACAATGTAATATGTAATCACACTTAGATATATTAATAAAATACATCATTGGTGTAAACCAAGTCATACGAAAGAGTATGCGGGACTAGGACTCCATGAGAGGGAAAGGGGGATAAGGGCTTGGTAAAAGGAGATAAGTCAAGGGGGCTTAAGCCAATGAGTAAAATAACATTATTCCTAATTCATAAGATTTATTTTAGAATATTATCGTAAGTTCATAAGGGAAGGGAACACATCAACAAGTGGAGTCAAAGCTAGTTCTTAGAGTGACAAGTGTCAATATAGGAACATGCAAATATAATGTTTGGAACTTAGTGTAATTGGGGGGGATTCAATTATTCACTCAATCATTCCATCATCCATACCTTTGCTAGAGAGGGAGATATCTCAAGTTGGTTGCCCTATAAATCCATGGTGGTTTGGGTTGAAGAGGGAGGTTTTCAGGCCTGTGGAGCAATTTCTATGGGTGAGAGAATTGTTCGGAATAGGTTTTTAGGTGTGTTGGGATAGTGGGTTCTATAAATATTAGACCAACCTTCTGTTCCAAGTGTCATAGAGCTCTAATACTTCCTATCCGACCTATTGTTGAATCCCAAGAAGGGAAGTGGGACAACAAAAGGATTTTTCAATAGAGAAGGGGTACACTTCTTGGGGTGGGACAAGCTATGGGGAATGAGAGACCATGATCTAAGAACTATTGTTGGATTTGGTACCTAGGCCTATCCTTTATTTTGTTGTCTGTTAGACATCAGTTTTGTTGAAGAACCCTTTTCCCTGGTGGAGTCATAGCCCTAACTTGGGGGTGACCTACTATTGAGAGTGTATGAATAATATAGTCTACAGATGGGAGGAACATCTGAGATCTGTATCCGTTCAGTGATTTTAATTAAAATATAAGTGTATTTTATGTGCTATTATGATGTATATCATGTGTTATTTCTATTCAATTATGTTATGTCGTAATTGTGTATATTTATGCTTGGATTATATGTTGTAGAACTATATAATTATGTTCATATGCAGGGCATTTAGTTATTAAATGGTATCAAAGAATTTTTTTGTGTGGCGTGACTTAGTTTGGGGGTTGGGGACGTTACACTCCACATCCATCTTGGAGTATTATATATTATACTCCAACATTAATATTTACATAGTTCGATTTCATCATGGCAAGCCTACCACATGGTCTATACAAGTTTATTGACATCATCTACATGCTTAATAAATAGCTAGTTAGGCCTTAGCCTTGAGCTCTACACTAGGAATCCATAGTAACATATTTACTTCATTTATAGAAGGGGTCATGTATTTAATCCCACATGACTTGACTCTTGTCATTATAACCATGCATTTAAAATTTATACATTGCTTGATCCAATACATTCCATGGTTAAAACATGGATAATATAGGATGGAAATTCACATCATTGGGAATATGATGGCCTCTACCAATAACATCCACATGAATTTGAAATATTCTTACCCAATAACAATTATATCTAGTTGAAACCTCTACTAAGCAATCCAACACTTCCATGGGATATGGAATTTTAAATGACTCATATTCATACATACCAAGCCACTTTTCATAATATATAAGGAAATATGTGCATGCCTTTATGTTAAAAAAATGGATTTGTATGGTGTACCAAAATCCTATCCATTTGAATGTTCATTTATTTCTACAAAACAACCATATCTTAATAAGGAGGTCACATCTCAATAGGATCCCATATAAAACCCTTGCTTGATGACTGTAGTGGAATCTATTTCATGATATTCATCTAACCCACTTGAAAGATACATATGATTTTATTTGAATTAATAAAGGATGGTGTAGTATAAGCTCGCTCCTTCATCTACAAACACCATATGCATAGGAAAAGCATCATGCATATTGTGTTATTGTGTCATTGGTACCAATAATGTAAAGAATTGGATCATTACCACAAGGATCCAAACAAGTCAACTCTATGTTTCTCGTATGGGACTCATCAATAACTTTACACATAATGATATCTTCTAAACCATTTTCTCCATTAAAAAGAAAAATGGTATCAAGGTCTTGAATAGTACCCCTAACATACTACACAATTGAAAGCCATTGGACTTGATAAGTTATAAACCTAGATTATTGATTGGTTTCTACAAATAATTTCTACTAAATGAAACATTGTCACTCAAGAAATCATGTTTGGTGATTCTAGATCATTCTCGTGACTTTCGTTGTTGTCAAGATAAGTGTTGTTCACTTTCTCGTTACCTTTCTTATCTAGCATGTTTTTGAGCAAGTATTCAAAAAGAATCTAACACAAGTTTTGATGGCAATGTATTTTATTCTTTATATGACAACGGATTATCTTCTATACACTCCATTATCAAATTAAAAAACAAAATCTACAAGCATAGCATGATTCACAAATGGGCCACACTCCATTATCAAATTGAAAAGCAAAAGTGAAAAAATTAATCTAACCCTATAACCATAACAAAAACAAAAATTCTAAATAATAATATTTAACCTTTATTCAAAATATTTATTTTTTTTCTCGTCAAATCCAAGGTATTTTATAAAACAAAATTGAAAAAATTAATCTAACCCTATAGCGATAACAAAAATGCTAAATAATAATATTTAACCTTTATTCAAAATAGCGATTTCTTCTTTCATCAAACTAAGGTTTTATCTTTTCATCCATAAAAATTTAGAAAATCCACATTACTGCATTAATTTAATAAATGCAAAATTTAGTATTACAACATTTATTAAATAAATAACTCATATACAAATATAGAATAGAAATAATAAAACTCAAACTAAACACCATATGATTATGATAATGTAATACGAAAAATATGGATTCTCAACACTTACAATAAATAAACTTAACAAGAATTGGAAAAAAATCCTCAAAAATCCTTTTAGATTATGTAATGAAAACCCGTTGGATTTGAGGTACTTGAAACGACAATAAAAATCTGGGTAAAGAAACAAAAACATGGCTTAATTAAGTAAATGTGGGGGTTCTTCCACAAAACAATTATATATTTTTCCATTAAGCAATTATTTATCTCATGTGTGTTTAATCCTAGTAGGGAGGAGTTCACGGAAAAGAATCAACAACGAAATCATTTTTAAACCTATAATATTTTTCCACAATAGTATGTTTCTTTGTATATTAAGTCATTGTTAATCTCATATACCTTTAAAAAGGAATGAAGAAAAAATAGAAATATCTACAAGGTCTAAAATATAAATAAATACATCATTATAAACTCCCAAAGTAAACTGCTATACTAGTTGATGTCCATTGTTTTTTATGTTTCACATATTTTCATGTTAGGAATAATAGCACAATACAATAAAATAAAACAAATTAAAATGGATGTAGAAATAAAACATAGAAAAGAGACATATTTCACATAATACAAGAGAGACATTGATATACGTGGTTTACCCAATATGGGCTACATCCACGAAGAACAATTAGTCCTTTCTTTATTTCATCTAGAAAAATAAAGGGATAAAATCTACATTACATCTGATGCAACCTCCTCTTCACTCTGTCATAGTCTTGTCTCTCAGTCACAATGCACTCTCTCAACATACAAAGTCGCAACATAATTCCCTTGTAAAAATAGGGTTTCCTTCTAGGGAAAAAATGCACCAACATAACTTCTACCATCAGATCTGTGACCTAATAATGAATGGTCCAGATTGACTACAAAATTACAATATTTTACAAGGCATTTTTCCAAAAAAAAAATTATTTAGGGGTAATGTCC
>SNQJ01S0086018.1:163428-186522 GCA_010110895.2 Picea sitchensis | reverse complement strand
TTGCTTGCATGAGTGGCTACCATGTATTCAACTTCTGTAGTTGAGAGTGCCACTACAGCCTGTCTTTTGCTCATCCAACTAATTGCTCCTCCAAATAGGTTAAACACATACCCACTTGTAGATCTTTTGCGATCCAGATCTTCAGCCCAATCTACATCAACAAAGCCATGTATGTCCACCACTCTATCCAATCCTGGTCTTCCTTGGTAGCACAATCCATAACTAGTAGTGCCACGAAGATACCTGAAGACCCTCTTTACTGTTGTCCAATGCTCCTTCCCTGGTTTTGACATATACATTCTCAAAACTCCCACTGCATGTCCAATGTTCGGTCTAGTACATGCCATTGCATACATCAAACTTCCAACTTCACCAGCATACAGAACATGGGACATGTCCTCTTCTTCTTCATGTGTCTTGGGACACTGATCTGCAGATAAATTTACCCCTATAGGAATAGGAACCTTGACCAGTTTACTTCCATGCATATTAAACCTATGCAATATTGTCTCAACATATTTTCTCTGATTCAACCAGAGTTTCTTGTTTGCACGATCTCTTTTAATCGCCATTCCCAGAATGAAGTTAGCAGGACTGAGATCCTTCTTGTCAAATTTGGAGGATAGCTGCGATTTCACCTCTGTGATAACATCCATGTTATTTCCTACCAACAACATTTCATCAACATACAACACTATATAAATGAAGTGATTACCAACCTTCTTGGAATATACACAGTGGTCAACCCTGCTTCTCACAAATCCCAATTCAAGGATCTACGTATCAAAATTTTGGTACCACATCCTAGGTGATTGCTTCAGACCATATAGTGACTTCTTTAGCTTACATATCAGCTCTTTCTTTCCCTTCACTACAAAGCCTTCTGGTTGCTTCATGTAGATTTATTCTTTTAGATCCCCATGTAGGAATTTTGTCTTCACATCCATATGTTCCACTTCAAGATCAAAAGCAGCAACAATAGATAAAATAAATCTAATAGAAGTTAACTTAGCAACAGGAGAAAAAATCTCACCAAAGTCAATTCCCTCTACCTGGGAATAACCTTTTGCTACTAGTCGAGCTTTGCATTTCTCCACTTTTCCTTCTGCATTAAACTTCTTCTTAAACAACCATTTGCTACAAACATATTTTATTCCAGCTGGAAACTCAACTATATCACATGCCTCATTCTTATCCAAGACATCCATTTATTCAACCATGGCCTTCTTCCATAGTTTACTATCCTCTGAATTCATCGTTTCCCTGACAGTTATGGGATCATCATCAGTAATAGATAAAGAAAAATTGGAATGAAAATAAGGTGGACTATACCTTTTTGGTTGCCTTCTTGCTCTCACTGATCTCCTTAATACTGGGGTATGAGGTTCTTCTTCTTCTGCTACTGCTTCATCTTCTTCAGATGATTCAGATTTTGCATCATCTAACTCTAACTCTATTTTCTCAGGTTCTTCTGGCCTTGGTAGGAATTTATGTTTGGAAACATATTTTACCTCTCTAAAAACAACATCTTGACTATAAACAGTCTTCTTGGTTTCTGGGTTCCAAAGCTTATAACCTTTCACACCATCTTTATAACCAATAAAGATACACTTTTCAGCCTTTTTACCCAACTTACTCCTATTTTCCTTTGGAACATGTACATAAGCATCACAACCAAACACTCTAAGATGTTGAAGCGAGGGTTTTTTTCCAAACCATACCTCGCATGGATTTTTATCATCCAACGCTAATGAAGGTGATCGATTGACCAGGTAACATGATGTACCCACTGCCTCTGCCCAAAATTCTTGTCCTAACTCGACACCGTTGAGCATGCTCCTTGCGTTTTCCATCAGTGTCATGTTCATCCTTTCTGCAACTCCATTATGACGAGGAGTGTATGGAGTAGTCTTCTGCCTTGCTATACCACACTTCTTACAGAATTCTTTGAATTCATTTCCGTAGAATTCTCCACCATTATTTGTTCTCAATACCTTTATTTTATTCTCTGTCTGATTTTCTACCAGAGCCTTAAACTCTTTAAATTTATCAAATACATCATATTTCTTTCTAAGAAAATAAATCCACGTGTTCCTTGAGAAATCATCTATGAATGAAACATAATACACAGACTTACCTAGTGATGGAACAAACATAGGTCCAAACACATCACTGTGTATCAATTCTAAGATCCCCTTTGCTCTTGTAGCACCAGATGGGAATCTTACTCGATTATGTTTACCATATATGAAATGTTCACAGAAATCAAAATCTAGAGTGCAATTAGACATACCTTCAACCATACCTTTTCCTGGAGACTTAGATCTCCCTGTATATTTAGATCTCTCCCCTGAAGGCTTACCAAGATTCTTGTCTTGGGTACGACCTCTTACAAATAAAGCATCTGTACTATGACTATCCATGCTTTTCCACCTCATCTCTTCAGATAACAAGGATGACACTACATCCTCATACTTCAATGTAGATTGAGTGGTACTGCCAATTTCTACAACCAGATTATCCCAAGAGTCTGGAAAAGAACATAACAAAGTAATACACTTATCTTCTTCTGCAATCGTAATATTAATAGAGACAAGTTGACTTACCAGAGTATTAAAGGAATTTAGATGTTCTGTCATAGAATCTCCATCTTCCATCCTAATATGATACAACTTCTTTCGAAGAAACAACTTGTTTACCAGGGACTTTGATTGATACAAATTCCCCAAATTATCCCATAGTTCCTTGGCTGTAGAATCTCCCGAAAAATTTAACAACACCGAATCTTCCAGGCAGAGTCGAATAGTACTCCTTGCTCTTATGTCCAACTTCTCCCAATATTCCTTTGACATACCAGTAGGTGGTGTACTAGTAGGTTGTGTACTAGTAGCATGTGTGCTCATAGACGACGTACCAGTAGGCTGTGTACCAGGATCCACATTGATCCATTGTTATTTGTCTATAATAAGGTCCTCCATATTCAGCGTCCATAGCTCAAAGTTTTTACCGTTGAACTTCTCTATCTCGATTCTAGAAGAGCTCGCCATTCCTGTTTTTGTACTCGAATTTCCACTGCAAAAGCTCCCACTAAACCTAGGTTTATCACAGACCCAAGATAAACTTGATCTATCAAGACCGAGCCAAACCCTCAACAACAAAGGTGTCCCTCCGAAGCCAAAAACAAGCTTTGATACCACATGTAAGTTTTAAACCTATGAAGTAAAGCAATGCATATAGATTCTTAAGAAAAACAGAATTTAATCAATGGCTCATACACAGAGTACACAAAGATTTTATACTGGAAATCCTCAACCGAGAAAACCTTTCTTATATTCATTATATCGATTTTCACCATTCACCATAAAATATATACAATGTTTTTAGGTATTCTGTAGATACCAAAACCCTAATCCCTTAATCCGAGAATAATTTAGTAAACCGCTAAAAATAGCAAAATCCTCTAAAAATAGCAAAAACCACCCAAAAACAAAAATTTGGGGCCCTACACATAACCAGGGGGGGCATACCTACCCTCTCCTGAGACCCCCCTAGGAAAGCGCCCGAGACAGACGACACAAAGAGCACTACTAGAGGGATCATCAGACGCAGTTGTCGAATATGACACACCCACACATACACATGCAAAGAATATAACACATACCCAACAACTTGGAGTTGATGTAAATTAATACCACTTTCAAATTATTCTTCAACTTAAATCAAATGAAAAAAAATCCCTCGGAGCCATACAAATTCAACTCATATGAGCTCAAGAATGAGGAATAAAGGGAAATGATAAAAAATGAATGGGTTGCAATTATAGGTTAAGTGAATACGCTATGACAAGTTTTCTTGACAATTCGAAAAGGACCAAATCCATCTCAAATTGTGTAAATTCCCAAAATACCCAAAAACAGAGATAGAGGGGAAGCTTGAGCTGATTTATGGGACCTAAAATAGGGAACCATGTTAGGACAAAACAAGGAAATGATAGATCAATTAGAAGGAGAATGAAAAAAAATGATAGTTTGGGATCAATCCTTATGGAGAAAAAAAAGAGTAGAGATCTTCATTGATGATGTATTATTATAGAGCAAAATGATAACCCTAACCCTAACGTGATTGGAGTCTTCTGATTTTGGGGGGAAAGCCCACAAAATTACCATTTTCGACGGCAGAATGCAATTTGGCCTCCTTCTCTGTCTCTGTCGCTTGGGTTTTTCTATGCTTGGCCTCTGTCTCTGTCGTTATCGCTCAACTTTCTCTTTCCTAGCTCCTTCTTTGTGTCTTGGCCTCCTCTTGCCCTAGCTCTTTGCGATAGGGCTCAGATTTATCTCTTGTGCCCATCTATTATCTTCTTTGTCACGCGAGTGTGAGTGTGCTCTAATTTCATGAATGAGTACGCGCGAGTGTGTTTTGTTTGTTTGAATTTTTTTTATTTTTTATTTTTTTTAATTAATATATTTTATAAAATTAAACTATGATATAGAGAAGAAATAAAACATAACTATGTGACAAATATAGAAGAAACCATGCAAGTGCAAGTTGATGAACTTCCCCCTTGTGATTAAACCTACTTGAGAAAATGATTTGCATAACCTCAAGAATGCATATTAGTAACAATATGGGCCTCAAATTTCGACTATTTGGTGACCCATCATCACCCCCCAACAAAAGGTTTTGTGCATCCTTGTGCAATAGAAAATGTCTCATGTGCATTATGTCATTTACCGTGGCTCCTTTTTGGTCCCATTATTTTTGTTCCTTGCAAGCATCCTTAAGGTCATATGACAAAAATTGAGTAATGACACCTTTGACATGGTACCCTACTTTTTTGTCTATTTTTTTTCAAATCTTCCTCCTCCTTTTCCTCATCCAATTTTCTTAGAGGTGTGGGATGTAGTGGGAGAGGAGGATTGAATCTTAGCCCGATATGTTTGAGCTTGATTTTCCTCGAAGACAACTTGTAAAATTGAGACCTATGCAGGGTAGCTTATAAATTATGAGGGGAGTATGGTTCTATACTCTAAAGATCAAGATGAATCCCACTACATATGGCTTGGAAAGCTTGGATTGCACCTTCCCTTGAAATTTTTACTGTATCTTCAACATGGGAAATTGCCTCTCTTTGTTTCCCCTCTAGGATGGGCATTAGATCTATGTTGGATGTCAGAGCTATGTGGCTACTAATGAGTTCCTATGGAATGGTGGATTCAACTCTATTCCATAGGTGGTTGACAATTTCTTATTTCCTATACCTCTGGAACTTAGTAGCTCTAAGTTATTCATGGTCGATACAAGAGAACCATTGAAGAAAAAATTAGGGTTTATAGTTTTGTGAGATCCCATTGGCACCCTTATAGAAACCATATGGCGTTATGTAATCCACTTCCAACCGTGGAAAAATCTACCGATATTTATGTTTCTTGTGACCAACCAGTGGAGTGAAGGGATATTCAAAATTTCTTAAGAAGTGTAGCTTTTGTGGAAAGGGAAGAGGAGTTGCAATCTATTGTTAGAGTCCACTATATAATCACATAAGAAATTGAAGAGCACCCTTTGCAAATGGATTTATTTGTAGTTTGATAATGGAAAGTAGAGCCTAAGATTAAGAAGAAGGTAAGATTCAAGTTAACAAATGAAGAATCTGTAACCTATTACATATTGAGTTAACAAATGAAGCATCGTATTCTAGTTAGATTTTTCCCATATAGAGTCCACTATATAATCACATAAGAAATTGAAGAGCACCCTTTGCAAATGGATTTATTTGTAGTTTGATAATGGAAAATAGAGCCTAATATTAAGAAGAATGGAAGATTCAAGTTAACAAATGAAGAATCTGTAACCTATTACATATTGAGTTAACAAAATGAAGCATCGATTCTAGTTAGATTTTTCCTATATATATATATATATATATATATATATATATATATGTATGATCAACTAAAGGTGATACATTATCTTATGTATGATCCCATAATTTGAAATGTGTAATCTTCCACACCAAGCATGGCCACACTAGAATCATGGGGTCATTGGACTCAAGGAGGGATGAGGATTTATAATTATACATAGATGTGGATAGTTGGAGGAGTATGATCATTTTGAAGGTGCTAGGCATCTTCCTACACACCACCAAATCACCTCTCATTGACAGTCTATGTATTGATCCCTTTTAGTTTTGGGTTGTTAGTATTTTCAATTGCACGCACCTTTCAATCTAGCCAAATTTCAATTAATGTCTCTTGTTACTGTAGGGTTATAAAGCCTCATACCAATGCCCATATGCCTCCAACCTTGTGATCTAATCATTTGGTGACAAGTGTCATGAAGGGTGATGCATAAGACTAGGGGTAACTTTCAATTCAAGGCTAGGAATTACCAGGCCCACATCAAGTGAAGGAAGAAAATTAAGAAGGTACATGTGTTGTCCCATTCCATGTCAACAACAATGCATCCATTCATTGCGAACACTAAAACCCAACAAATCGATGACTCCACCCAGGTCCTTGCAGTTACAATCTCTTGTAATTGAACCTTATTTATTGATTATCCTTTTGGATGTGGGGGACAACTACATTTATAGACATTGTAAACACCTTATTGATGACTCCATGAAGGTAAGCAGTTACATTATGTGTAACCAATTATTCTTGGCCTAAAAATTATCCCTCCTAAGGGTTGATGGGTACAAATTTAGGAGAAGATGATAATAAAGGGGTTTGGCATTAAAGATTTGTGTTAGAGAGATATTACCCAATATTTTATAGTGGATAGAAGAATGAATTGACCTTCCATACAAAGAAAGGAATTATAACTTCTATGCATAGAGACGAAGACATTGTTTTTTATCTAGAGTCAAAAATGAATCCAAGATACCAAATTGAATGAGGAAAATAGCCGATTACATATTGAGTTAACAAATGAAGAATTTTCTTATAGTTGGATTTTCAAACTATGTTATAAGTAAATGAGTCCCATTTCCATAGTCTACTATTGAAACAAGTAGCAACAAATATTGTTGTGAGCCCTTCTTTACCTTTTTCATAAGGAGAAATCCATCAATGAGTAGATCATAGAAATTTTAATGTGCATCATACTAAGAATTTGATTAAAAATAACTTTGTGAAACAAGAGGCCACATCTATATTTTATTCCAAAATAATTTTAGACAAGTCCAGGCCATTGGATTTAACTTAAAGAAACCCAAGGAGGACGAGGCACTCTTGAAGTTATTCTCAATTTTTCTTCTAGAGTAGACAAAACACATCGAGTCAAGATGAATATGCATTGTACGGAAATCTTGATTAGAAATAGAGAATATCCCCAAAATAATTTCTCTAACTTGAAATGACATCATTTAGGGATAAAAATGCCTAGAAGATCTTGGAATTGTGAAAAGGAAAAGAAGGGGTCATGCTTCTAATAATATTATGCTCATTGGATGATTGAAAACACAAATAACAAATATTTTGCAAGTGTTTTCCTTCACAATTGCAACCATTTAGGTCTCACAAAAGAAGTCAATGCATTCCAAAGAGTGAACTCTCATAAAAAAAACAAAAAGTTTGGAAATAATATGCCATGCACTCGCTGAGAAAGAAGATCAAAGATAGGTGTTGGACACACCTACTCATCATTGCATTGTTTAATTTGAAATCAAACTTGGTATACAAAATATGTCCATGTCAACAAACATCGCTATTGCAAACAACCAATTTTTGAATGGAGCACCTCACATTAGTGACAAACACAAACACAAACAGTTTGAAAAAATTTCAACGTTGGCCCCATTCACAGGTCACTATTGCCCATGTATAGTCATAGTACAATTTTTTGTTCCTTGTTCCTTGTAAAATTAGTTTGACAGTACACACGTCCCCGCATCTAGTACTACAAGGGAGTATTTTTATGGTGTTGATTAAGAAATCAATGAAAAAGGGGGATTTTTCATCACAAATATGACACAGATACATTGTATATACAATATTAATGTAGAACCTGAAAAAAAAATGAAGAAAGACAAATGAAAACTTAAAACTTGCGTCAACCAATTTGTGTACTTCAAAAGAAAATTAGGGTTTATGGTTTACATGATGAGTTGATGATGGAAGAAAGTGGGTGTGTGAGTCAAATTTGAGTCCAAAAACCCTCCCATGTCGTTAAGGCATGTGAATAGTCTATCCATGTCAAATTTCAGTGCATACAGAAAGAGTTTGAAAAAATTTCAACGTTGGCCCCATTCACATGTCACTGTTGCTCGTGTCTAGTCCTAGTACAATTTCCTTGTAAAATTCGTTCGACAATACACACGTCCCCGCATCTAGTACTGCAAAGGAGTATTTTTATGGTGTTGATTAAGCAATCAACAAAAAAGAGGGATTTATGGTCCATGCCTAGGGATTTATGGAATCACAAATGAAATATGTGATATAAAAAGGGTCATTTTAAATGCATTTGTAACATGAAGTATGGTTCTCATAATTGTCCAAGGAATTATCTAGGGTAAAACAACAAGGTACAAGATCATAGAAATTTCTTAGGGACACATGGGTCGTTCATCACAGTCATCTTTATAGTGTTGATTAAACAATGAACGAAAAGAGGGATTTTTCATCACAACTATGACACACATACATTGTATATACAATGTAGAACCTGAAAGAAAAATGAAGAAAGACTGAATAAAACTTAAAACTTGCATCAACCAATTTGTGTACATTGAAATAAAATTAGGGTTTATGGTTTACATGATGAATTGATGATGGAAACAAGTGGGTGTGTGAGTCAAATTTGAGTCCGGAAACCCTCCCATATCATTAAGGCATGTGAATAGTCTACCCATGTCAAATTTCAGTGCATATAGAAACAGTTTGAAAAACTTTCAATGTTGGCCCCATTCATAGGTCAATGTTTCCCGTGTCTATTCCTAGTACAATTTCCTTTTAAAATTCGTTCAACAGTACACATGTCCCCGCATATAGTATTGCAAGGGAGTATTTTTATGGTGTTGATTAAGAAATCAACAAAAAAGAGGGATTTATGGTCCATGCCTAGAGATTTATGAAATCACAAATGCAATATGTGATATAACAATGGTCATTTCAAATGCATTTGTAACATGAAGTATGGTTCTCATGGTTGTCCAAGGAATTCTCTAGGGTCAAACAATAAGGTACAAGATCATACAAATTTCCTTAGGGACGCATGGGCCATTCATCATAGTCATTTTTATAGTGTTGATTAAACAATGAACGAAAATATGGATTTTTAATCACAACTATAATGACACACATACATTGTATATACAATGTAGAACCTGAAATAAAAATGAAGAAAGACTGATGAAAACTTAAAACTTGCGTCAACCAATTTGTGTACTTTGAAAGAAAATCAGGGTTTATGGTTTACATGATGAATTGATGATGGAAACAAGTGGGTGTGTGAGTCAAATTTGAGTCCATAAACCCTCCCATATCTTTAAGGTATGTGAATAGTCTATCCATGTCAAATTTCAGTGCATACATAAACAATTTGAAAAAATTTCAACATTGGCCTCATTTACAGGTCACTGTTGCTAGTGTCTAGTCCTAGTACAATTTCCTTGTAAAATTCGTTCAACAGTACACACATCCCCGCATCTAGTACTGCAACGGAGTATTTTTATGGTGTTGATTAAGCAATCAATGAAAAAGAGGGATTTATGGTCCATGCCTAGGGATTTATGGAATCACAAATGCAATATGTGATATAACAATGGTCATTTCAAATGCATTTGTAACATGAAGTATGATTCTCATGGTTGTCCAAGGAATTCTCTAGGGTCAAACAACAAGGTACAAGATCATAGAAATTACCTTAAAGGGATGCATGAGCCATTCATCACAGTCATTTTTATAATGTCGATTAAACAATGAACGAAAAGAGGGATTTTTCATCACAACTATAATGACACACATACATTTTATATACAATGTAGAACCTGAAAGAAAAATGAAGAAAGACTAATGAAAACTTAAAACGTGTGTCAACCAATTTGTGTACTTTGAAATAAAATTAGGGTTTATGGTTTACATGATGAATTGATGATGGAAACAAGTGGGTGTGTGAGTCAAATTTGAGTCCAGAAACCCTCCCATATCGTTAAGGCATGCAAATAGTCTATCCATGTCAAATTTCAGTGCATAAAGAAACAATTTGAAAAAAATTCAATGTTGGCCCCATTCATAGGTCATTGTTGCCCGTGTCTAGTCCTAGTACAATTTACTTGTAAAATTCATTCGACAGTACACACGTCCCGCATCTAGTACTGCAAGGGAGTATTTTTATGGTGTTGATTAAGCAATCAACGAAAAAGAGGGATTTATGGTCCATGCCTAGGGATTTATGTAATCACAAATGCAATATGTGATATAACAATGGTCATTTCAAATGCATTTGTAACATGAAGTATGGTTCTTATGGTTGTCCAAGGAATTATCTAGGGTCAAACAATAAGGTACAAGATCATAGAAATTTCCTTAGGGAATGGACCATTCATCACGGTCATTTTTATAGTGTTGATTAAACAATGAACGAAAAGAGGGAATTTTCATCACAACAATAATGACACACATAGATTTTATATACAATGTAGAACCTAAAAGAAAAATGAAGAAAGACTGATGAAAACTATAAACTTGCGTCAACCAATTTGTGTACTTTGAAAGAAAATTAGGGTTTATGGTTTACATGATGAATTGATGATGGAAACAAGTGGGTGTGTGCATCAAATTTGAGTCCAGAAACCCTCCCATATCGTTAAGGCATGCAAATAGTCTATCCATGTCAAATTTCAGTGCATACAGAAACAATTTGAAAAAATTTCAGCATTGGCCCCATTCTGAGGTCACTATTGCCCGTGTCTAGTCCTAGTACAATTTCCTTGTAAAATTCGCTCGAAAGTACACACATCCCTGCATCTAGTACTGTAAGGGAGTATTTTTATGGTGTTGATTAAGCAATCAACGAAAAAAGAGGAATTTATGGTCCATGCCTAGGAATTTATGGAATCACAAATGCAATATGTGATATAATAATGGTCATTTCAAATGAATTTGTAAATGAAGTATGGTTCTCATGGTTGTCCAAGGAATGCTTTAGGGTCAAATAACAAGGAACAAGATCATATAAATTTCTTTAGGGATGCACGGGCCATTCATCACAGTCATTTTTATAATGTTGATTAAACAATGAACGAAAAGAGGGATTTTTCATCACAACTATGACACACATACATTATATATACAATGTAGAACCTGAAAGAAAAATGAAGAAAGATTAATGAAAAATTAAAACTTGCATCAACCAATTTGTGTACTTTGAAATAAAATTAGGGTTTATGGTTTACATGATAAATTGATGATGGAAATAAGTGGGTGTGTGAGTCAAATTTTAGTCTAAAAACCCTCCCATATCATTAAGGCATGCAAATAGTCTATCCATGTAAAATTTCAATGCATACAGAAACAGTTTGAAAAACTTTCAACGTTGGCCCCATTCACAAGACACCATTTCCCATGTCTAGACCTAGTACACTGTCTTTTCGTTGTTCTTTTTAAAATTCATTGAAAATACACATGTTCCCGCATCTAGTACTGTATATTTGAGTCTAGAAGCCCTTCCATATCATTAAGGCATGCGAACAATCTATCCATGTCAAATTTCAGTGCATATAGAAACATTTTGAAAGAATTTCAGCATTGGCACCATTCATAGGTTATTGTTGTCCATGAGGTTACTTTTGAACTAGATTACATATGAGAATGAAGCTCCATATGAAAAATCAAGCTACATATCGTCAAGGAAAATCAAGATTACTGTTGAACTAGAGTTATGTTTGAGTCTGGCAACACTCCCATATCGTCAAGGCATACAAACAATCTATCCATGTCATCTTCCGCACGATAATTTTAGTTGATTAGTATGAAGAAGCCCGTGAAATGGATAGATGAAGGAGCAAAAAAGGTGGCGGTTTGAAGAATATTCTTTGTTACATGCCTATGTTAAGCGATACTGGCCACGAGAATGGAATCTTGTATCGCAAAGAATGAATAGAGCCCTGAACAAAGATCCAAAATCCTATGTAGAGAGGTGGAAGAACTACTTGAAGCTTAGAATCAAGAAGGGCTCCTCATCATAAGACGAGTAGCATCTCGTTATAAGTCTTTAGGAAAAAACAATAAAATATTTGAATAACACAAATTCAAAATTGTAAATTCAAGTCAAAAGAAGTGTAGTTGAATAAAGAAAAAAGGAGAGGCATATTGTTTCAACGCAAAGCAAAAACAACAATTTTCGATGGAGATATTTTTTCAAATTTGGACGGAAATCCCGCAGAAAGGAAAGGCATAACGAACAATTTTAGACGAAAATCTGACATAAATTTTTTTGTCGCATGAAATCCCTGGGATGACATACCTACATAGTTGGCATGAGATGTTTTTGAAATTGCTAAATCTGATTTTTGCAATTAAAATCTACAATTTCGACGGATTTGCATTGAAAATGCTCATAAAGGGTACTTTTTTATATTTTTCAATGAAACCTAACAACCTGGCATCCACGTCGGCCATTACCAGAACAATGGCTTATATTGTTGAATTAATGCCTTGTTCTGGACAGGTTTTGCAACAACGTGTTGCTTTGACAAAAGATTGGGATTGATCATATTTTTTTCAAACACGACAAAAATTTAAATTATGGTTGAGATTCATTGGCTTATACAAAAATATAAACATAAAAATGTAAATCCTTGGGATGACATACCTACATCGTTGGTATGAGATGTTTTCTAAGTTGCCTAATCCGATTTATGCAATTAAAATCTGCAATTTTGACGGATTTGCATTGAAAATGCTCATAAAGGATGCTTTTTTATATTTTTTAGTGAAACCTAAGAACATGGAATCCATGAAAGCCATTACCACAGTAATGGATTATATTGTCAAATTAATGCCTTGTTCTGGACAGATTTTGCAACAACGTGTTGCTTTGACAAAAGATTGGGATTGATCATATTTTTTTCAAACACAACAACAATTTAAATTATGGTTGTCATTCATTGGATTATACAAAAATATAAACATAAAAAAGTAAATCCCTAGGATGACATACCTACATCGTTGGTATGAGATGTTTTCGAAATTGCTAAATCTAATTTCTGCAATTAAAATCTGCAATTTTGATGGATTTGCATTGAAAATGCTCATAAAGGGTGTTTTTTTATATTTTTAAATGAAACCTAAGAACTTGGCATCCATGCCGGCCATTACAGAACAATGGCTTATATTGTTGAATTAATGCCTTGTTCTGAACAGGTTTTGCAACAACATGTTGCTTTGACAAAAGATTGGGATTGATCATATTTTTTTCAAACACGACAAAAATTTAAATTATGGTTGTCATTCATTGGCTAATACAAAATTATAAACATAAAAATGTAAATCCCTGGGATGACATACCTACATCGTTGGTAGGATATGTTTTCTAAATTTCTAAATCCGATTTCTGCAATTAAAATCTGCAATTTCGACGGATTTGCATTGAAAATGCTCATAAAGGGTGTTTTTTTATATTTTTCAATGAAACCTAAGAACCTCACATCGACGTCGGACATTACCAGAACAATGGCTTATATTGTCGAATTAATGCCTTGTTCTGGACAGGATTTGCAACATCATGTTGCTTTGACAAAATATTTGGATTGATCATATTTTTTTCAAGCACGACAAAAAATTAAATTATGGTTGTCATTCATTGGCTTAGTAGTACATGATTAGGCGTAGTCTCACAGAGCTCCTCTTGGTTCCGAGAATAGGTCATTCTCTACTAAACATGGGCAACCACGTGAGGGTAGAATCTCTAATTATGCCCCCCACCCCCCTCACATCACTCTCAATTTCCCCATACCTAATTTGAAATTATAAAGAACATGTAAGATATACTCTATTATACAAAATAAAAACATATAAAGATCATATAAAATATATAAACACATACCTCTTCTCTTCAACAATTAAATATTAGTCATCTTCTTCTTCATCCATCTCAACATCTGTATCAGGATCTGGTTCAGAATCGATATTGGTGAAAGGCTCATTGATATCAACATCATCATCAACGTCATTTTCGCTAATATAGTTATCGATATCATCAATGAGATTGTCGTCTCCTACATTTGGATTATCAACTTCTTCAACTTCTTCGTCTGATAGATCAATTACAACCACCTTCTCCTGATCTGCATAATCATGATCTTCTTCCTCGTTATTATCTTCATCCGCAGCTACATGATTATACTTTATTGGTCTTCCTCTTGGATCATATCTAACAACGTATGACCAACCTGCTTTACGAGGTACCTCAGAGTAAAATAATTGCTCACATTGACTTGGAAGAACATAAGGTGTTGTACCCGGTTCAAATGCCCTTGTATTAACCATGGTAAATCCATTATCATGTTCAATAACAATTCTTTCAGGATCAGTTCATGCATCCATAGCCTGTACCATTTCAACTCAAACAAAACTATTTTAAAGGAATTAAAATCACACTCAATTATATCCTCCAAATTCCCATAGTACCTATTCTCAGTTTCTTCCATATTTCTGTCACTTCTAGAGGAAATGTTGGTGACCTTAAACACTGCAGTGATCCCACAATCCGGGGTTTTCATCTTATCATCCAACATTTTGATACGAAATTTACGACCATTACACCACATAGCCTTGTGATGTTTCAACTACAACATGGACAACAAGTAAAAAATACATTACCAATTAATAAACCTCATATAAGACTTAGTAAATATATATTTCAAAAACTAAACAAACCAAATACATTGAAAAATTGGGAAATAACTAGGAAAATGTGGGTAAACAATTTACTTGCCTGTTTATTTTTTAAACCAAAGGCTAAATCAACTTCCCTAGTTGACGTAAGATCATGAAATTGATCTCGATGACGATGCTTTGTTTTAATCATATTACTCACCCCTTCCCATGATAACCTACCAAAGTATTCTTCAGTATATTCTATCCAATTCTCCATCCAATCAAGGTTGTTTGCAATGTATAAATGTAAAGCATCCCACTCTCGAGCAAGTATATGATAAAATAACAATTTAATATCATTAATTAGCTATTGTTAACAAAGGAATAGTTTAATATAGTTCAATATGCAAGAATAAAAAAATGTAAAAAATCAGTATGATAAAATAAAATTGGAAAAATAAATGTGTAATATATTAAATCTACGTCAACATCTAATAATTACCTTTCACAATAATCACTTTACCTTTCCCCAATAGGACCTCCCCTTCAAATTTGTTGATGGAGTTGAGATGCCAAATGCGAGACACATTCATATTTTCTGCTAATTTAGGTAGATATTGACTAATATACACCATGCATTGATATATCATATATCCCTCAACCATAGAACCCTCCAGACATTCTCTTTCTCTAACAAAATCCTTCAATGACTTCAACTGCCTCTCCACCATCCACATCGACCTTCTGTGTATTGGTCCACATAATTCAATCTCCTCAACTTGGTGTATGAGGTAGTGTTCTTGTGCATTGAAAAATGTTGGAGGTAGATATTGTTGCATTTGACACATTAGTCGAGAATTTCTCTCTTCCAATACCTTATATCTTCTTTATGTATTTCTTTTGATGAAAGCCACCTACAAATGTCGATGAAATAAAATAATATCAAGGCATACATAAATTTGCAGATAAAACATAATATGTCAATAAGTTCAGCTGCAAATCACATAAGAAGTACATTTTCCTTATAAAACATTACTTATCTCATGTATTTGCCAAGTACATAAATAATTTGTTTTATGTTGTTGTCAAAGTTGTCTGGGAGAGATAAAGGTAAAACATATTGTAACGAAAAAGAAATAATTATTATTTGTTTCCAAAAAATGCATACCAATAAAGAAATATATTATAACCTACTAATTACCTTAATGAATGTATGCCAGTCATGTGTTTTAACCCCACCAAAATCACCTTTTTTCGTTAAGATATTTTGTATGTTCGATGAAAAACCCGTCGAAAACCTAATTTTTCGAATGACCTCTTTTACAATATTGCTTTGTTACTCTGTCAATAACCAAGGAAGACTAGTATTTTGTTCACGACCATCACCATTAGAATTAATAATAACACTTTGCAATGCGTGATTAGCTTCTTGGATGTCACAACAAATCTTTCTAATTCTCTCTTTGTCAGTCCTTCCATCTAATATTCGCCATAACAATTATGTTATGTTCTTCCCGATATGCATTGTATCAAACAGATGAACTATTTGTAGGTGATCATATTATGGAAACCTACTGAATTTCATCAGGTAACTTTTCATTCCTCGTGGAATCACATTTGTGCCTTAACGACATTCATGAAACATCAACAAATTGAAATTAACACTAATTAATAGAAAAAATGAAATTAATACTAATGAAATTAACCAAAGATTTATATAATATGTCATACATAAATAATTTGCATAACTTGACGATTTCTAATATATTCCAACTTCCATAGGCGAGGTGTCATTCTTTGTGGTTTTTTTCCATTCTCTTCTTTACCATTGAATTTTTCTTTGTCTGTAGTTCGATAAATATGGTTCTTAGGCAGAAAGTTCCTATACTCATCAAACACTTCCTTTCCTAAACTCCTTGAACGACGATATTTTATCCTGGGACCACAAACTGGGCATGCAAATTTACCCTTTGTTTGAAGACCTACAATATATGAATTAATGTAGCGAATTAGAGTTACAATTTAAAATAATGCATGATATTTTCAATATATATATATATTATATTAAATCACAAAAGAAAGTAACAATATACCACAAAAATGCATTGACCCAAGAGCATCATGAATTGTCCATGATAGTATTTCATGGAATTGAAATCGTTTTTTTCCCTATTAGGCTAGAGATGTCATACATAGTGACACTAGCCCATAACTTCATAAACTTATCGATAAGAGGCTCAATATATGTGTTCATATCTTTAACCTGGTACTTATCTAACTGGTTCAACATACTGCATGATTAATTATACTTATCTAGATGTCGTTATATATAAAAGAAATAATTACCAAGAACGAAACAAAGAAATGAAATATTTTGTCATACTTTAAGGAAAATAAAAGATAATTAAATACCTGGAACAATCATTGCCAACATTGTGTGCTCTCTCTTGATCGACATCCAAGGAGGAAGGTTATTGTTTATTAAAAAAACAGGCCACACTGAGTACACAGAACGAAGCTCTCCAAATGGATTGACACCATCAGATGCCAACGAAAGTCTAACATTACGGGGTTCTTCTTTAAAAAATGGCCACTTTTATTCAATGTACTTCAATGCAGAACCATCTGCAGGCACTTGAAGAACATTGTATCGACTTCTGTTATTTGCAGGGAAATCCATAAACTCTTCTATACTTTGGCACCCAAACAACCGTTGGAAACGTGGAATTATCAGAATATAACGAAGAACTTTGTGAGGCACCTTATTTGATGCTTTATCAGTTCAATATCTACTTATTTGACATTGTGGGAATTCATTTTCTAATGCATATTTTCCATAGTATATGATATGATCATAAGGACATGCATCAATAGCCTGATACTCCATTCCAATTTCTTTCATAATCATGGATATTTCTCGATATGTGCATGGAAAAATATTTGACGTCGGTAATAGAAATTCACCTAAAAATATACAAAATTCAAAAGAATAAGTCAATTTAAACAATATTAATCATCAATATCGCATCCATACTAATTTACAAATTAGAAAACAATAGTTGTTGATTAAGGTTGGTTGTCATTGATGTCAACCCTTGAAGAAAGCCTCGTAGCACAAAGGTTCGGGTATTGGACACAAGATTGTTTGATGTAAATATGAATCATTATTGTTTTTTCATGGTTGATAAGAAGTAAATATGGATGAACTCCAAAGTGGTCCCCTTATGGTGAAATCCTTCACGGGAAGATGCTTTGCGGAGTAAGAGACCCATGCTTAATTGTGGAATAATGATATGAAGGATAGTGAATTTGTTAGGGAAACTATCCTAGATGGATAGTGCTTGTCATGCCATTTCTGGTGGTATGTGGAATGTCACATCACTCCTCACGGTTTGAGATTTATGGCCTTACGAAGTTGGAGGACCCTCATATGTCATCTAGAAGCCCCAAAAAGTCAAAGTAGTCAAAGTGGTTTAAGAGATTTTAAAAGGTAAATAATAAAGTGAAGTGATAAGTGTATTATAATTCAAAGTGAATACAAAATAAATTATTTCAACAATAAATTTAATCGAGAAATTAGAAGTGGATTAACCCTAAAATAAGGAAAGTGGGCCAAGTGACGTAGAAGATGTTTTTAAGGAAGCTACGTGGAGAGTATAAATAAGAGGCAAGGCTCTCTCATTTTAATCACACTTGAGCATATTGAATATCTATAGGTGAATGAGGTAATCAAGGATATCTAAGCCTAATTTCTTAGGGAAGGTGAAGAAAAGAAGGCCGAAATGCAAGGAAGGATAAATTCTTTTGATGGTGATTTCTAAGGTATGTTATTTACAGGTCATCTCACCATTTTCGCTATATATTTGTTTCTATAATGATTCAGACCATGAAATTTATATGACATTGAGAAAACATACCCAAGTATATGTGGTAAAAAATTCATCTTGTGGGTCGTTGTATTTTGAGAGTTACACTCTGTGGAAAATAGGGTTTGTGGCTAGTCCTGAAACTAGTCAAAAACAAGTGTTTCGGGTAAAAACATCATAACTTCTTCATAACAGATCCAAATTCAGTGAGACAAATGTTTTTGGTTAGGCTACAGTCTGTAGTATTCTTTTTAATAGTTTCAAATCAATTCAAATAATTTTCATGTGGGGCACATTCTACAAGGTCGCTCTCTAGAATAAACCAGAATTCAGAAAGGTATGCCATTTTTGCTATAACTCATTTTCTGAGAGGTTCCAATTAGTGAAACCTCGAGGAATTGAATAAAACAGATTGAATAACATTATTTATCATTTTCAGATTAATAGCTCAAATCAATTCAAAATTTTCATGTACATTCTCTACAAGGTCATCTCTAGAATAAAACCGTAATCTCGTAGTTATACATTTTACATAACTTTCTCCGAGAGGTTCCAAGTAGTGACGCCTCGAGGAATTGAATAAAACAGATTGAATAACATTATTTATCATTTCTGTATATTTATACATTACAATTTCAGTTAAGGGATTACTTCAAGTTGGGGTTGTTGGACTAATCCAAAACTAGGCATGTGAGACCAAAGAAAAGTTTGAGGAAAATGCTAGTCTCTTGCTTTTAAAGTTAAGGAAGGTTTGCAAGAATGTGATCATATACACCCAGGTCTACATGTGAGCTACAAATCAGATTTGGTTGATGAAATTGATGAGGGGGATTTTGGTTAAGGTAAATGTCGGGTACATGGTTGAGAAAAGTAGAAGCCGATGGTTTGGCATATATATGAGGTGTATAGCTGATGATGCTGGCATTGTCATTGATGAGTCAAAGTTGATGATTAGTTGAAACATAATTGGTACACATATCTTGGTACATGGTTTGGATGCACTTCATGGTACGTGTTGATTACAGGTTGTTTGGTTCAAGTTGGTGCATGGTTGATGCACTCTTTTTATGGTACAAGCTGATTGCTGTGTTGAGGTACAGGTTGATGCATAGTTTATATGTATTGGTACATGTTTACACTCCAGAGCATTCTATAGTGATAGTGCATGATGCCATTCCACTATTCTACCTCATTTCGTGGCGGCGTGTGGATGGGGCAAGGACAAGTGGTTGTAATGAAGAACATAGGGGGTTGTAGCCCGAGAATTAGGGAGTTGGAGATTCCCTCATTTTGTAGCTTGAGAAACTAGGGTTGGAGCCTCATTCCATTTGCACTTGGAAAACAAAGGAAATTGGTGATTCAATGAATGTAATTCTTTAAGATATATAAGAAAACATTATAAGGTTTTCTCTCCCCGATTTGGGTTTCCAATGTAAAACACCGGTCTACTATGTATAAAAAGATTTTTTATTTCTATCGCCTTGTTCATTGGATAATAAGTCTACATTGATATAACATTTGAAGAAAAATGATTATAATTATGCTATTACCGATTCACCCCCTCGAATCCAACAATTGGTATCGTGAGAAGGTTCCTTCGTAAACTTCCGCTAACCATCGGAAGGTAGATCATGGAGAGTACTAACTCAGGCAAAATGGAATACCATAGTTTGATGGACAAAAGTATGTTTTTGAGAGCATAAGGATGAAGCATATATACAAGAACAGTGGATTTCAAGTTTGGAAATCAATTGTGATGATACACAACACTAGTAGTTCCACCAACAAATGACAAAGAAGTGAAACTCTGAGGAATAAATCCAAAGCCAAAAAATGCACTTTGAATGGTCTCGATACTCTGGTGATTCACCCAAAGTTGCACATTGTAAATCAAGCAAAGATATTTTGTAATAAGCTTCAAATACATTTATGAAGGAGATTCAAAAGTCAAAGAAACAAAGCTCAAACTTACAAAGGTTAAGGTCTCTAACAACTAAAATGGCAAAGATTAAGAAATCAAGTACTTACTTTCTACTAGTCGATGAAATAGTGAATGCAATCATAGGATTTGGGAGAAGAAGAAACAAAGAATCGTAATTGTTCAAAAGGCACTAAGATCTCTTCCTGAGATTCAACCCTTATATATCATCACTCTTAGAAGAAAGATCGGATTCAAACTCAATAAGCATGGATGAACTGTAGATGGAATCTTCACAAAGATATGAGACAGAACTCCAATGTAAAAATCTAGATGTAAAAAGAAGTAGCCTTCAAATCATCCAAAAGATCAAAGAAAAAGAAATGAACAAGAAGAATATAAAGAACAACTTAATGCCTCGAAGATGATGAAGAAGGGCCAACTTCATCAAAAGACTAAAAAAAGGGAACCAACTGTGAGGGTATAGAAGTAAGCTCTTTAATTTGTTTTAATTGTTATGGTATTGGTCATTTTGCTAACAAATGTCCTCATAAGAAAAAGAGAAATGATGAAGGTTACTCAAAAGGCAGACAAACATATAAAGGTAAAAGAACTACAAAGAAAGTTTTCAAGAAAACATTTTGTACCAAAGAAGACATCCCATCATCAGATGAAGATGAAGTCAGTGACAGTGAAACAAGGAGAGTTCTATTCATGGCAGTAGAAGACTCTGATAAAGAAGACTCCGAAGAAGAATATGAAGAAGCATATGAAGAAGCATATAAAGAAGAAATTGAAGAGGCATAAGTTGACTTCCGAGAATAATTAATGAGTGTCATAGAATTTATCAGAAGAGAAAAGAAGAAAAACAAGAAACTACAAGCAAAATTAGATAAGAAAAAAGACACTCAAGAACTAGAACAAATTATCACAAAATTGAAGGTTCAAATAGAAGAAGATAAAAGAATTGAAGAAGCACTCAAAGAATAGCTAGAAGGAAAGGACAGGATCATTGGAAACCTAGAAGCAGAGATTGTCACACTAAGAAAGGATATTCGAAAGAAAAATATGAAGAATAGCTCAAAAGTTTTGGATGACATTATCAGCAGTCAAAAATCTCATCTTGACAAGTCCGGACTTGGATACAATCAGATAGAAAAGGGATCAAGCTCCAAAACAATAGAGAAAGAAACAAATCCAAAAATCTATGCAGAAACAATCAAAGGGGATAAAAAGATATACAAGGAAGATTACAGGGACACTCCTCCACTAAGAAGATTTAGATTTCAGAATCAATAACAGATAGACAAGCCTCAAGAAGAAGGATTCATAAGAGCACCTCCTTTCAGAAGATCTTCAACTACCAGGTATCAAACTATATTTTTTGGTTTACGTTATGCATGTAATATTTTTGAACATAAAGCTGTAAATTGCAGAGCTAACAACATGAACAATAACTACTTTGAGAGCCATACACAAAGGGGTTATTCAAGAAGACCAAGTGAAACACAGAGAAGAAGTTACAACAGGTTTGAATCTTTGAGCACTGAAGTGGAATGTTACAAATGTAACAATTTTGGACACATGGCCAAAAACTGCAGAATGACAGTCCCTCCTAAAGAACCTCAACGGAGTCACAAACAAGAACCTCAGAAAATGACATGGATAAGAAAGCAAGATCAATATAGCAATGAAGAATGCACAGTTGCTCTACAAGCTAAATAGAATAAATGTGGTTGGTATGTTGACAGTGGATGTTCAAAACACATGACAGGTGATAGAAACAAGTTTCTTACATTACGAAAAGAAAGAGATGGATCAGTCTCCTTCGGAAATGATGATTCAATCAAAATCATTGGAAAAGGCACAGTCTAAATTGGGAACAAGAATGAAAAGGAAGAAAATGTTCTACTAGTAGAAGATATGAAACATAATCTTTTAAGTGTGAGTCAACTGTGTGACCAAAGTCATAAAGTTACTTTCGATTCACAAAAGTGTGAGATAAGAAAAGAAGGTTCAAGGAAATTGGTCGCTACAGCTACAAGAACTTCAAGCAACATATATGTGTTAAGTGAAATTGGAAATGAAAAGTGTTGTCTAGGAAAGGAAGATGAAAGTTGGCTATGGAACAGAGGAATGGGTCACATGCATTTTGATAACCTTTTAAAAGTCAGCAAAAGAGAAGCAGTCAGAGAAATTCCCTAGATCACGAAACTAACCAACACTTTATGCAAGCATTGCCAACAAGGAAAGAAAACAATAACCAGGTTCAAATCAAAGGAATATTCAACAAAAAATCACTGGAAATTGTGCATACTGATCTAGTTGGACCAACTACAACAAAATGCTTAAAAGGTGAGAGATACTTTATGTTATTAGTTGATGATTATACAAGAATGATTGCAGTTTGCTTTCTCAAGAACAAGTCAGAATCTTTTGAAAAATTCAAGATCTACAAGGAAATGGTTGAAAATGAGATGGATTCAAGAAT
>SNQJ01S0086018.1:110844-126395 GCA_010110895.2 Picea sitchensis | reverse complement strand
GAGTTAAACTCTCTCGTAGGTTCGTGGGACCTTTCCAGATTGTGGAGAGAAAGGGGCTCGTGGCCTATCGACTAGCCTTGTTTGATTCTTTGAGGCATATGCACGATGTTTTTCACATATCTATTTTGAGGCATTATATTAATGATCATACACATGTTATTGACATGAGTTCCTTGCAGGTATCAGACAAGGGGGTGCTCATGGCTGAGCCGATCCACATACTGGATCATCACATTCGACAGTTACGGCATCAAACAATAGATCAGGTCAAGGTCTAGTTTCCTGGGAGGACGCATATGATATGAGCCAACAGTTTCCATTTGTGTTTGATAGATAGACTTATGACACTATGATACACATTATTTCATCACTTTTATACTGTGAAACTTTGGGACAAAGTTTAGACCAAGAGGGGGTGTATGTAACATCCTGCTCTTGCCCGCACTAAGCGAACTTATTCTTTGAGGACACTTTCTTGCAAGTGATCTGGATTATTATACTATTTTGCATTTGATTATGATTATGAGGCATTATGGATATGATGACATGTTATTTTATTGTATTGATATAGACAAGTGCTATTGACTCGGTTCTCCTGAGTGTGAAGGATTTTGACCTCGAGGATGTAGAGGCATCGATGAAACCCATGGACTCCATATCGAATCAGGGAGTGGACTATTGGGGTTTGATTGTTGTATATATGACATATGTGTATTTGATTAGATGTTGTGATTATGGATTTTATTCTGACATGATTCATTGATGATGTAGGCTAATGATAGCTTGTCGACCAGACTCACATGTGGAGTAGACGGGTCATGCATGACTACAAGAAACGTTGAGGGAGAGGTGTGGATAGCAGCCCTGCCACAACCTACTAGTACTCTCGTTGTGGCTCGAACTATAGGTTAACGATTACCTAGTTCGAGAAGACCCACGATGCCATGAGGGAAGACTGCGACAGTCCCTCACGATGATTCTAAGGGGCATGCAATAAGGTAGGGGCCTTATTCCTTAAAGGCCCTTAGTCTCCCACAATATCACCTCACAGAGTATTGATTGCAGGGGTTTTTTATGTCTACCAAGTCAGTCATGAGGCGAGTGGCACCCTTGGAGCACATAGTGCGTCCTGAAGGGCACGTCGCGCAAGGGAAACAAAATGAAACGAGTGGCACCCTTGGATCACCTAGTGCGTCCTGAAGGGCACGTCGTGTTATTAACTAATAATTGAAAAAACCTATATGGCCTTAGAATGAATAATGTGATAAGAAAGATTTAAAAACAATTTCCCTAATTAAATCTCGCCCGGCCTACGAAAATAAAATCTAGGTCTAAGTGATACTTGTGGTAAAAAATAAAATGTTAAAAAAAAAATAATAATAATAAATAAATAATACCAATAATCATTATTAAACATGTGACAAGAAGGGGGTAAGCTATTTAATTAATTTATAAAAATCAAATTACTTTGGGGAATTAAATTTTTTTTTTTTAAAGGGAAATAATTGTTTTGTTACATATGTTAATTACAAATTTATTAATTAAAAAGAAAAAGGGGAAAGAGGTAATTTTTTACACTTGCTAATTTGAGTTTAGATAAAATGGGATAAGAGGGAAACTTAAAAGAATTAGGAAACTAAGGAGAAAAGAGGAAACATAAAGAAAAAGGGAAACATAAGGAAAAAGTAGAATTACCAACTTAGTAAGGAACCTTGCCTTTAAGAACTTTCTAAATTGAACTCAACTAGGAATTTAATAAGGGCATAAGTCATTAAATTGTGTAAGGGAATATAGGGACACCTAGGAGCGATTCTAGGAATTCTTTTAGGTGGGTGAGGGAAATAGGAGTAATTAAATAATTAATAAAATTAATTTATGGTGCAACGAAGGGGATGGGTGACATGTATGGGGGAAGATTTTTTCGGAATTAAATTATTAAACGATGAATTAAATGGGAATTTGGGAAATAAATCGCTTAGAAATTCTATATAAAGGAGGGAGGAGGAGGAGGATAGATCTCTTCTTCATGCATAATGTTACGCTGCAGAATTTTTGACTTGACTGACTTATCTTGTGGGAGTTGGTATACCCATCTCGTTGAGGAGTGGTAGCTCGACCTTGCGAGGTGATCTGGGTGCTAGTTGTTCTTTGGTTTAGAGTGTGTGGCCCCTTTGGGGCTTGGAGGGCTAAGGGGGAAGAAGAGTACCCCTAGCATTGGATGGGAGGTACTGGTGAAGTCACATCGGTCGGCAAGCGGGAGCTGGACGAAGCGCGTGGGACAACAACTCGGAGCTATCACCTTGGGCTACGATACGCACGCTTTTATTTTCCATGGTAGATTACTATGTTCTTGGAATTTCATTTCTATACTTTTATTGTTTAAAGAAAGTGTTTTACTTAGCATTTTGTTCAATCGAGAACTTAAAAACCATCATATCTTTACACTCACTACATCAATTTGATCTCCTTGGCCACCGATCCTTGATTGTTATGATTGTTCTGTTGTTTATTGATTATTCGAAGAGTTGTGCTTGATCCTTTTTCCTCATCCCTAGATCATCAGTCCACGCTTGAGCAGTCGGCCAGGAGCTGGATCGATGGTCATCACTTCGGTGGTAATAGACCTATAGATTCTAATGCCTTGCTTTTTCGTGCGTGGATGATGAGTGAAGGATAGTGTTGTCCAGTTGTATATCCTTGTTGATTATTCCTAGTTGAGTGATTGTCTTGTGCCTTGTTGTGATTGATTACCCCTGGGATTGTTTATCCTTTCCCTCAGTGAACCACTTATGATCCTCTACGTTGATCCCTACGTTTTTGATGCATTTCCTGGAGAAGTAACTCTGCATTTCTAATACCCTTCCTGGCAATGATTTAAGACTGCGTTTTTAATGCTTTTCCTGGCAAATTTACTATGTGGTTTTTTTTTACATTTGTCCTGCCTTTTAACTCTGTGATTTATTACCTTGATGATGAATTTTACTCTGCCTTTAGCCACACTGGACTATGTTTTATTCCATTTATTTACTCTGCAATTTCATAGAATTAAATAACAGCCTTATCCCTTATTTACCTTGCGAGTTAGAATTACACTGCGGACTTACTTACACAAAGATTTACCTACTGCGCTTTAATGCTACTTTTGCTATGCATTCTACCTATCTTTTCACCGATTCATACAATGTATGCACCTATCAATTTCTCTGCATTTTAATGGCCACATTCGACTTCATTTTCATACCTTAATTACCCTGGGCATCCTTCTTAGTATTGGACAACGGTTATCTTGATGTCCAATTTTCATTTCGTTTTATTTTCTTACCAAAACTTGTTACCAACTCATGTGTTCTTTCCACCATTTTGACTTACCAAATCGTCTTACACAATTGGTTTTTTTTCAATGGGTTTTCACCTTAAATTGAATGCAATTTACCCAGCATGCCCACGCTATTCACGACACATTTACTCAATCTTCACATTATGAATTTCATGGCACCCTGCCCAGCTTCCTCCTTACGTTTTGACACCTTGCACAGATTGCGCTAATATTCTGGTATTTCACCAATGCGGTTTCATTTTAGTTATGACAATGTTATCTTGTTGTTGCCTCTGTGATTCCAGGTATGTAAATAAAAACATCCTGAGTTATCCTTGCTTTGTGAGTTCATCCCTTTTGATGCCAACATTACCATTTATTACTCTAGGAAATAAATGACATGTCTATTGACTGCAACTTTACCATATTTATTGAACCTCAAAATTAGCAGTGTATCCATGGCCACGATACTTGCGTTGATGAATTTTGTAATACCAGCGAATTTCCCTTGATATTTAACAACGTTTTTATTTAATTATGCCGACAGTATTTATGTTGAACAACGTCTTATATAACCAACAACAATTTTATATCAGACAACCATCCAATTGTTTGTGTGTAGATTGCATTGGAATGGCGGGTGTATTGCACAACGATTTGCTGGATAGCATTGAATTTAATGGAACAATGTCAATTTCTTTATATCTTGAGTGACTGTTGACAGTCCATCTTTGACAACAAATTTTGTTATATGATAGCAATGGATAGTAATTATTTTATTAGATAGCTATATGCCTGACCGTTAGCATTTTTATGACAATGAATTGCATGCCAGCGATTATTTTGGATAACTCTGTTTTTGAGACAACGATTATAGTTATTTTCCTTGCCATTCATTTATATTTCTAATTAGTGAATGACGTGACATCTACTTACACACCAACTATAATTCTAATTAACTATTTAATTAGACAGAGCATTATAGTGATATTCCTGGTCATTTCATTACATTGTTAATTCTTTTAGTGGATAACGAGCTAATATCGTATAAAAGTAATTTAAATATTGTTAACATTTTTAAAATATAGACTTGTGTAATATAGACTGTAACATTTAGATTACATACTGTAACATTTTAATTATTGTCGAGAGTAACGCTATTACACAATATCGACAGAAATGTTATTACACAATATTATTGACTGATTATTTTAGACTTGTTAAACCATGGACTGGTTAGAATCTAAACTGGTTAATTTAGACAACAATGTCGATTATTTTATAAGAAGAGTGGAGCACCTTTAAAATTTTAAGTAGTTCACTTATTTTAATGGACAATTTATAATTGTTGATAAGCGTATTATGATTTTGTTAAGTGCCTATCTTAGTTCGCATTATGATAACATTTATGACCTTAGTATCTTGGTAACAATTCAACCTTCGCACTTAGACATCTTTCTTATCAGTTAATGGTTGGGTTGTTGGCGGAGTCAGGTAATTGCTTGCACTTTTCCTTTGAATGTAGTCCTCTTGCATCTTGTCGACATGTTGCTTGGGGTGGGGGTGTAGTCTTCTTGTCAGTATTTCGGCCCCCGCGGCGTTGGATTTATCTTGAGTCCATGGTCCAGATAGGTTAGGTTGCACCAGGGTTATTGTCACACCTTTCAACTAGGGACAACATGATTCCTGACGAGGGGATCATGGCACACCCTATTGGATAGGGGCGAGTGATAACTTGGTCGGAGTTTGTGCTTCCCGTTGTGGGTGTTGTTGATCGTTGTAAGTTCGTTGTTGGTGCTTGGGTTGTAACACCTTCATGCATTGGATTTGTATGCCATATAGGTTCTAGTGACTGGTCATCGAGACCATTGTGTCGGAATTGTGATGTCGTCCTTAGCTGGTAGGTGTGGTCATGTTTGTGTTGGGCGGGTAGTCGTTCTATATTTTTGATTTACGCATGTCTCGCCCAGTTGATCATTGTTCAGTGCATGGAGTCGTTGTTGTCTATTTCTCAGTCTGTGTGTGGGTTTGTCGTCGTTTCCTTCCTGCCTAAAAACAAAAACAAAATATACATTTTATTCTTCGTTGGTAGTCGTAACGATGGAGGCTGTTACACTGCAGAGTATCAACATTAGGTGTGACACACCCTTCATTCTCGTAGACAAACCCCACATCAGTTATTGATGCACCCATAAGGATTAATGGTGATAATGTTGAGGGGTTTTGGGATTGGGGTTATAATTGTTGAATTTTTTAGCTTGATATAATATGTGGATTATTACTTTAAATTCCTCAACACTTTGATTTCAGCTTACTATACTCCATAAACTAGAATAGAAAAAACTGTAATAATTTACCAACATGCAAGATCACAATGCATATATCCTGGGGAAACCCTATATAGGGAGAAAAACCCCAACAAACAATATTCTTTTATTGCATTAGTAATGTATGATCACTTACAAATATTCCACCATTAAATTATTCTCTTAATGATCTTGCGAAGACAACTTAGATTAGACTGTGTAACCTATAATAGACTCAGAAACTTACTGATAAATATGTCTTTTTTATACCAGCACTGTGGAAGAATTTGTGCGCTTCTTGAGTGCTAAACTTCTATCTTTTCTAGACTGATATAACTGCTAATATATATGTTGCTACTCGTAGCCTGTATTAGTTGATATTTGCAGCCTGTGTAAGTTGATACTCACAGCCTATGTATGTTGCAACTTACAGCCTGTATCAGTTGATATTCACAGCCTATGTAAGAAGCAAATCACAGCCTATATCAGCTGATATTTGCAGCTTGTGTATGCTGCAATGTGCAACATGTATTAGATGATATTTGCAGCCTGTGTAAGCTACAGCTCGCAACCTGTATCAACTGATATTCTCATCCTGTGTAAGCTGCAACTTGCAACCTATATCAACTGATATTCGTAGCCTGTGTATGTTGCAACTCGCAGCCTGTATTCTTTTGATATTCACAGGCTACAGCTTGTGTAAAATGCAACTCACAACCTATATCAGCTAATATTTGTAGTCTGTGTAAGCTGCAACTCGCAGCCTATATCGGCTGATATGCAAAGTTGATTTTGTGTGTATTTAGTTTTAATATCATCAATTATTTTCTCTTCTTCTAGGTCTACTTGGACAACCATGTCTTTCTTCTTGTGTAATATTTCAACTTGATTATGAAAATGCTGATTTTTATCCCCTGGAGCAACAAGAAAGATTGTATCTTCACGAGACTCTTCAAAAAGATTTTCAGAAATACTATACTAAAAAAAAACAACAATGTCTTCTTCATCCCTATTAAATCTTTGATTCAAATTCTAGAAATACTATGCAACTTTATGCAACTTTAATTCAACTTATGCAACTTTATGCAACTTTATGCAACACACAACTATGCAACTTATGCAGCTTATGCAACTAGGCTCACAGAAGTTGTATGTTCTCTTTGAATTTTTCACTAGTTTGTCTATGCTCACAGAGGTTGTACATTCCCTCTGACTTTTGCACTAGACTATCTATGCTCATAGAGGTTTTACTTTCCCCATGGATTTTCCATTAGAATTGCATCCATAAAGCATTTCGTTTGTCCTGAATTTTGTTTTGAATCACAAAGGTTGTACATTCTCCCTGACTTTTGTCAATACCTCACAAGACTTGTTGATTCTCCAAATCTTCCTGACTAGCCTCACGATGGCCCATCTGGCCTCTCATTGGAGAATGATTGTTGATGCTTCCAAATTTAACAAAATGGTAGGCCTATGGAAACTCATTTGTCTTACCAAGACATATCTTCATTGAAAAATAAGAAATGTGAAAGTCTCTGCAATTACTCTTGACCTGAGATCAAGATTATCCAATGTGAGTTAATTACCATGAAGAAATGGTTTTTTGCAAATCTAGTTTCACATCTCTAAAGCATCCTCAAACATAGCATCTAAATCTAGAGAAAATCTCTCTATGAGAAATAATGAGAAATTAAAATCATGAGCGATGACATTAATATCAAAAGGTGTTACATTCTAATTAAAACATGTTTGTTGAATGAAATTCACATTTCACGACTTTTAATTAAACAATCGTCATCTCTTCCAAAATACTTAGCTCGCTAACTTATCTTCTCGGTTTATTGAGTGTGGGTACCACCAAATAGGTACTTGTCAGATATATCTTCCTCGACTGAGAATCAAATGATGAGCATACTGATTTTGAGCAGCATGACATGCCCGAGCAAGGCCATACAGACATTGAGACTCCACATGATGTTGGAGATGAACCTAGTGTCGATTGCGAGGAAGCTTATCCTGGAGCAGCATGGGTGAAAAGAACGAGATCACTAGATGTGACCTTTCTAGTGGATGACGACTATGTTCCAATAAAGATACAAAATATTGCATGTATTAATTAATTAATCGATTGATTTTTATCATGTAATTGAAGAGCACATATGTCGAAATTATTTTAAATTAATGATCATAATTATTTTGCAGGAAATAATGTATTCTATAGGAACTTGAATGAAAATGAATTGGATATTTTTGGCCCCACCATTCGCACAAGGTGGAATGCCCAAGATAACAATTTGAAAGATGAATTGATAAGCCATATGGTAAACTTGTTTGAAAATACATTCAACAAAAAAGTGGTCACCCATTTAGCTGGCGAGAGTTTGAAATATACCAAGGCCCAGTATAGGAAAAGATTGGAAGAAAACCTCAAGTATGAGCTCCCTCCCATGGTTTGGGAGAAATAATGGAAGGCACCGAGAGAGGATGCAAAGGAGAATTTTATAAAAATACAAGGAAAAGAACCATGACCTGGTAAAGCAAGGTATGACACATATCATAGTTTTAGTGAAATATGCTCAATTTTGTTTTTTTGTTTTTGTTTTAAATAATAATTACGACATCTAACGTGTTTCAAAATTTTCATAGGCTTCATTTTTGTCTGGCTACAGGATGAGGGTTGGAACTTGCTCTCCGGATTAGGGTTTGGAGTCGAAACTGAGCGGCCACACTCCCAGGCCCGTGAGGGCCATGATTCAGATGGAAGAGGGGTGAGTCGCCGCCTCCTACAATCAAGCTACAACAAATGGAAGCAGTGGAGAGGCGTTTAAGCGACCGCCCTTTGAGCCGCCGCTGGACCTGCGAGCCACACTCATCACAGAAGGCACCTTTAAGGACCACGATATGGACATCGACCCGGAAAATCCAGGAACCCCCGCTACAGCATCGACGCCTTGGCTTCCTGGTAAGTGCATTCCTCAAGCACCGAAGGATCCGAAGTGCATAGTTAACTCTCCGAGGATAGAGGAGCAAAAACAGTACATGAGAGACCACGCTCTTGTAGGTAAATTCTTAGGGTTATGGCCATCAGAAAGAGATTTAATCAAATGGATACAGTACTGGTGGAAACCAAAAGGGCACTACGAATTACAATTGGGATCAAAGGGATTTTTTACAATCATATTGCACAATCTCGAGGACCGCACTCGCATCTTTGATGGGGGACCATATTTTTTTAACTCAGTCGGGCTATTCTTAAGATTCTGGACCGAGAGATTCAGCCCAGAAAAAGAAGATTTCGCCCATGCTCCGGTGTGGATCCGTCTGTACTCTCTTCCTCAAGAGTTCTGGTTGGAAGAGGTCCTGGCTGGTATAGGCAACACTATTGGAATCTATGTAAAGTCCTCAGAGGCTACTAAACAGAGACGGTACACCTCATATGCACGTATCTGTGTGTATTTGAATATAGCAAAGCCAATGCCAGGAACCATCGTCCTTGAATACCAAGATGAAGATTGGATACAAACCATTGACTACGAACACATTCCCTTTCGATGCCGGAAATGCCATGAACATGGGCACCTGTTCAGAGAATGCCCCCTCAATGCAGCTCACAAAGAAGGAAACCCAGAAGACGAAAAAGACAAGGACGACTTCGTTCAACCAGGAGGGAAACGGAAACAAGCTGGGTGGAGGCAGCAAAACCAAGTAAGTAAAGATCCCTCCACAAGTAACAAATTTGTTATTTTACAGGATCAACCCGAGGACCCTGCAACCAAAATCACTCCTAAGGAGATCCCTATGGACAACACCTCCCTTTCTAAGGAACAGGAGGAATATCGGCAATCACAAGGAAAGAAAGTCGACTAGGCTCCGCAACCCACAACAGAGGACCCAAAATATTTCTTGCAATTCGAGGATGGGGACGCAGATATGGAAATCGAAGAGAAAGACCTGGCCAGGGTGGACTTGGAACACCTTGAACATGCCTACAGACAGCAAAAACTGTATACCATACCCCGGGATCAATTGCGAAAGGTCCACAAGATTTTTATTAACTCCTCCATCAGCTCCTCAGCATGATCCAGCAAGGGCTTAGGGATACAGGGCAGTCAAACGAAGAACCAGGGGAAAAACCAGAAAGACAACAAGAAACGCTGCAGGAAGTCTACAAACAAACTCATATAGGAAATAGGGCATTTCATGGTTAACTCAGGGCAAATGCACCTAATCTCGGATAGCTTCCCTCCCCTCCCCACTCCCCCATCATCATGAAGATTATCTTTTGGAACATTAGAGGCCTCAATGGATGTAGCAAACAGAAATCGCTACGGGATCTGATCTTTGCAGAGAAACCGGATGTATTATTACTTCAGGAAACAAAATGCTCAAATGAAGACATTGATAAGCTTCTCCCCTACTGCTGGAAGCAAGGGGAAGTTGTGTCAATAGCGGCTACAGGTACAACTGGAGGACTAGTTGTTCTCTGGAACCCAGCCACAGTGAGGTTAGAAAACTTCACTACCACTCGATGGTCTATCACCACAGACTACAGACTGATAGGATCCAACAAACCGGGCCACATTACCAATGTATACGGTCCATCCAACCCCCGGGAAAAACAAGCCTTCCTCAGGAGCCTAGAATATCTCTCCAGCCTGATCAGACACAAGCACTGGACCATAGGGGGCGATTACAATCTCACTCGAAACCTGGAAGAGAAAAGAGGGGGATCCCGGCTCCTGGATCAAGACATCAACGACTTCAATAGCATCATCGACAAACTTAACTTGATTGACCTGGAACCTATCAACGGCACCTTCACCTGGACCAATAGAAGAAAAGGATCTCACCAGATTGCTTGCAAACTTGATCGATTTCTAATTTTCGACTCCCTCACATTGGAAGGTATAGCCATGGAGGCAAGTATACTAAATACTCACGGCTTGGACCATTGGCCCATCCAGTTGTGGATATAAGTACCGGCATCCCCAGGGAGAAAACCTTTTCGGTTCGAGCAATTTTGGCTCAACCATCCAGATTTCCAAACCAAAATCCAAGGCTGGTGGGAACAAGCAAAGGTTACACAGGGCTCCAAGATGTTCAGATTTCAGCAAAGGTTAAAAAATCTTAAACAACTCATTAAAGCCTGGAATAAGGACACCTTTGGCAATATCTTCGACTCCCAATGACAATTGTCAGAGAAAATGGAGAAGATACAGCATCAGATCCGAATGTACGGCCTAACGGACGATTTGAAAGTCCAGGAAGCAACAACTGCACAACAATTGGGCACCAGGAAAGCACAGGAAGAGATCCTATGGAGGCAGAAGTCACGCATCCAATGGCTCAAGGAGGGGGAACGCAACACTAAGTTCTTCCACAGATCGGTCATGCAACGCCGCCACTCAAATAGAATCATGCACTTAACCTCCGATACAGGTGAGCACATACTCGACCATGAAGACATGGCTACAACATTGAATGACTACTATAAGAACCTCCTCATGGAGCCATCTCTGAATAGATCGGAATCCATAGCCAAGATAACGCAGCATGTGCCCTCCCTAGTCACCAAAGAGCAAAAATCGGCTCTACTACAGCCCATCACAATCGAGGAGGTGGATCAGGTGCTGCAAGACACTTCCAAGAGCAAATCTCTAGGCTCGGACGGTTTTACAAGCGATTTCTTCCACCACTGCTGGCCAATGATCAGAATGGAGGTCTGGGAGATTATTGAGGACTTCTGCGCCACTGGACAGGTCCTTCAAGCTCTTAACGCTAATTTCCTCACTCTCATACCCAAAGAGGGGCAGGCTCATCACCCAAAGCAGTTCAGACCCATTGCCCTCTGCAACGTCATCTATAAACTTCTGACAAAGGTAATAGCTCGCAGACTCAAACCCATTTTTCCTACCATCATCTCTCAGGAACAATCTAGATACATCGAGGGTAGACAAATCTTGGACAGCTTTATCCTGGCTCATGAGGTGATTCACTCTCTACAGAAAACTAAAATGCCAGGTATGCTCCTAAAACTAGACCTCTCCAAGGCCTTTGACAAGATAAGTTGGGCTTACATGAAAGATTTGCTCCTCGCTTTTGGCTTTGATAAACTCTGGGTGACTTGTATCTTGAACCTCACCTCCATTGCTTTCTTCTCCATCCTTGTCAATGGCATCCCCTCTCGTCCCTTTACCCCCTCACAAGGAATCAGGCAGGGAGACCCCCTTTCCCCCTTCCTTTTCATTATCATGGCAAAGGGCCTCAGTTGAAGTATTCAAGCGGCAGTAGAAAATGACACTCTGGAAGGCCTATCGTTGCATGGCATCTCCCCTCCTATTTCACATAGTCAATTCGTGGATGACACACTCCTGATGGCTACTCCAACGGTCAGAGAAGAAAACTCCATTCTCCAGATCCTCCAGACTTTCTCGGAAGCCTCAGGTCTAGATTGCAACAAGGACAAATCCCTCATCTTCTTCTTTAATACACCCCCTCCGGTCCAGCGCCATATCTCTGACCTCTTAGGTTTTCAAAGAAGCTCCCTTCCGTCCAAATACCTGGGCATTCCTTTGATCGATAATGCCCTTCGAAACTCCTCCTGGGAACAGTTGCTCTCCTCTTTTACCAAGAATCTCTCTTCTTGGACCCTTAGAGCTCTTAACCTTCCTAGCCGGCTCACTCTTCTCCACGTTGTTCTTCAGGCCCTTCCCACCTATCTCTTCTCGGTGTTGGTGGCTCCTACCTTTGTACTGTCAACTATCAAGAGCTTGCAGAGGAACTTCTCGTGGCAAGGTTTCAACATAGGGAAGAAAATAGCGCTTGTCAGCTGGGACAAAATCTGTCAGCCCAAAGCGCAAGGAGGACTTGGACTGCGGGATCCTAGCCTCATGAATAAAATCCTCAGCGCCAAAATTTGGTGGAGGTGGCTTAAAAACTCTAAGGATCTATGGGCACGACTATGGAGGAAGAAATATGCGCCAGAGGTAGTAGAAAAAAACCTCATACGCTGGAATGGGGACACACCTGGGTCCTTAATCTAGGCAGCTGCTAAGCAAAACAGACACCTCATCACCCAACACGCCTTCTGGGAAATTAGAAACGGGAAAACGGCCTTGTTCTGGAAATATTCCTGGCAGCAATGGCCCACTTTGGACCAGGAGGACTGGGCCGGGAAAATTTGCACTTCAGCCACGCAGGCGGGTCTGACAACAGTGGCGGATTACTGGAGGGATGACCCACAAGATAACACTTGGCGGCATTGGCTTGTTGATAGGCAAGGCTTGAACCTAGACGGCCAAGTGGACTTGGGCCCCTATCAGACCGAGATGCTCAAACGGAAAATTGCCAAGCTCACGGGAGAGGATATCCTTCGATGGGGACACAGGCCAAGAGGCACCTATAGCACAAGCGAAGCTTATCACATAAAGGTCCAACCGAACCTGGAACCTGCAAGAATGGTTTGGCAAAAGATATGGAACCTCAGACATTGGCCCAAAATCACTCTCTTTCTTTGGTTGGTGGTCCATTCCAGCATTCTCACCTGGGACAATCTCTCTAAGAGAGGTTTCATGGGACCCTCAGTGTGCATACTCTGTGGGGAGGCAGCCGAAACCATGAATCACCTCCTCACCTCTTTCCCGTACACGGCACAAATCTGGGACCAAAATGCGCTCATCATGCGCACCTCGGACTATGTTCGAGACAACATTGCAGGCACCATTGCCACTTGGAGGGACCAGCCATTTCACTCTCCCCTCCGGAATCGTATCTGGCAACTGATTCCTAGCTTCATCCTTCGGCAGGTTTGGAAGAAGAGGAATCGAAGGCTCTTCAGGAACACCTTCCTCCCTTGGAAACAGTGTTGGACTAGCTGTTGCCGCAACATTCTGGAAACTCTCCAACTCCACCCTTGGACAGAAAAAGATCTGACCAGCAACCCCTCTGAAACCCTGATCCTAAAACTTTGGCTACCTCTCCCTCCCCCTCTTCCCCCTCCCTCCATCCCCACCCCTTCCCCCACCCCCAGTCCCTCCTCTTGGTCAGCCCCGCCGGCTGACTTCATCAAACTCAATTTTGACGGAGCCTCCAAAGGCAATCCAGGAGCTGCGGGGTATGGAGCAGTCTTTCGCAATCATCATGGGCGCATTATTCTTATCAGTGCAGGCTCCTTAGGATATACCACGAATAATGTGGCGGAACTATAGGCACTCATTCGGGGGCTGCAACTTGCCAAGGATCACAACTTCAATCAACTCATGGTAGAAGGAAACTCCCAGATCCTCGTCAACCTCCTTGGCCGACTCTTAAACGGGGTTGATCCCGACAAAATATCCCTAAGATGGTGACTCTCGCATGGGATAAAAACCATAGCAGAGTTACTGCACTCCAATCAGGTAGTGATATCGGCCCATGTCAGAAGGAAAGCAAATCAGGTGGTGGACTACTTGGCTAATACAGGGGTGAATTGGGAGGGACCGGAAATCCTTTGCAACACTTCTCTAGATCTAGAGCACCCCATTCTCCATCAGTGCATACACAAAGTAGTGGAAGTGGACAAGCATCCGGATGGGGTGATGGAGCCAGACACCTGGCGCATAGAGGAGACGAGGGGAGGCCAGCAGTGCATGAATCCATGTGCTTGGCTCGTGCCCACTGTGGCCATTACCCCCATGCATTAAATTTATTTAAACGTCGATGGGAGGGGCATTTAATCGAGCTCCCTCGACCACCTTTACGCAGAGTGCAATGTCGCGTTTTGCTTGTGTTTTCGCCCGACAGTCTAGGTTTGGTTCTGCTGGCTCGTTCATGGTGCTTCTGCCCCTCCAACCGCTCCCCTCCCTCAACCTTGGCTCCGCAGACCTCCCCCACCTGTCGGGCCTCACCATGCCACGACAGCGATTGCGACCATGCAGGGGCTCTCCCTGGCATCCTCGTAGACCCTGCACGTCTACTTCACCCTCTGGTTCGTCTCCCACTTCGGCTTCATCACTCTGACCCCATGCGTCAACCACCCATACTCCCCCCACCTTTGACTGCCTGTCCATCATCGACACCAAACTGAACCCTTCTTGGCGATATCCTTCCTGGCATGGACCCTCTTCCTGCAGGAAATCCTCTCCTCCTCCTGCGCCGGATTTGGCCTCAGCGAAATCACCCTTTGGAAGGACTGGCCATGGTTAACCAAGCAACAAACAGAAGTCGCAATCCTCCAACCTGTCGCACGAAAGCCTCACCATTTTGCATGATTTGGTTTTTGAACTCCGAGAAGGAGTGGACGACCTTCAGTTCTGAGTTCAGCATATGGAAGGGAGGTTGTTAGTACTCCTTCAGTTTCTTTCAAACTGCCACAAAGCCTCCCCTGCGGAATCCGGTGACGCACCTCTCACTGCAAGCGATCATGAGAGCAGCCATCAGCAGGAAGCCACAGAGGGAAACCAGATGCCTGGTTGGAAGGAGTTCGAGACAGCTTTCATGGACACTGTTGAGCAGGAGCACACACCGATGAGCAATGAAGAAGTTGTCAAGGGAACGGTTCAGTCGGAAGTCAGGGAGATGATTAGCATCAGTTTGCAGGCACACACCCCGACGGCAGGTGCTGAGACGGGTGCTCATGAGGACAAGTGCACCGAGGCCAAGGACATGCAATGGGCAACTAGCGAGACACCCGTCATCGAGGAGACCTGGCCAGGCCTTCTGCAAGAGTATGTGTCGGATTATACACCACTTGTATGACCCCTCTAGGGGGATGTTTCATGCTTTTACTTTTACTCTAGTGACCTTCATGGTAGCTAAGTTGTTTTTTGATGCTAGGACTGATAGAAACTCTGATACTCGAATTGCCCGGTTGGTTGAACTAGTTTCTCCTTCTGGAGCAGTTCAGTAATTACAACCGGTTGACTTCAGTTTTTTTTTTTTTTTTTGTACTC
>SNQJ01S0086018.1:53704-100986 GCA_010110895.2 Picea sitchensis | reverse complement strand
GCTCTCCAGGTTCTTGTTTTTATGTGTTAATTGCTACATGTTTCTCTGGACCACTGGCATCTGTCCTGGTTTCCCACGGGCAGGACAGATGTCTTTTTCTTGAATATATTACTGTATAAACTGCTAGGTGCCTCCCAATAATGTTGGTTTCCGGTTACCGGCAGCATTTTTTGGTGACTATAGCTTTGAAGCTGTGTACTTTGTCAAAGTTTTGAGTTAATATATTATAGCAGGTACTACACCTTTTTTATTTAAAAAAAAAAAAGACAACAATAAGCTTATATAGGGGTTCTATATATTTCAAAATAATTAATCAAAGCGTTGAATAAGAAAGGCTAAACTAAAAATTTGAAAAAAGTTAAAAAAATATAAGCTTATTCAACAAAAATAAGCTTGAACACTTTTATATAAAACCCCAACATAAAAAAAAATTAAAACTCACTAATGTGCAATGAACATACATTTATGAATCATCATGAATGGACGCATCATTCTCAGGTATGGATGTTTCCTCTGCTTCTTCCTCAATCTCAATCTTCCACACTCTCTTCTCCACATTTTGTTCAAGCACACTCTCAGGTACTCTTTTGTCGACATTACCCTATATAACACATTTCAAATTTGAAAATTTGAAAATTAAATTTAAATGATTTTAACACATTAAATTGTAGTTTTAAATTTTGAAACATGTAATGCATGTGATGTGCCAACCTATGATTCAATAAATTAAATGTTGTTTAAGACATTCTTCTTTTAAATTAATAATTTAAATGACAATTTGCAATTTTAATATATAACTAAATTTGTTTTCAACATGCAATGAGACATGTGAACTCCCACCCTCTTCAAACTCTCCCAATGAGAATTGAGACAAACCTGTCCAAGTAGTAGGAGATGGAATAGAGATCTGTGAACAACACAACTAATAACTAAATCTAGGATTCAATGTGTTCACATTTATAAAAAATTATAAATGTCATGTTGTTGATCTTATTCAAAAGATTGGAGATTGGACAACTAAAGTGTTCATCTGTGGATATTAGAAAACACATACCTGATTCAACCCATCGAAATTTAAATTTGTGGAATTAAGTCCCCTATTTACTGGAGATTCATTTAACATATCTCCAAACTAGAATTAATGACAATAGCAACTCAATTATTTCTATAGATACAATGATATGTATCTAAATATAGAATTAGAAGTAAACTATCCCAAAATGTGTCAAAAATTTACTAACGAGAACACATACCAATCTATTGTTCGATTCATCATTTTGAATGACCTCCTTCCAACCATCATGACAAAATTTTGTATACTTCTTAAGATCTTCTACTAACATGGTATCTAACTCTGCATCTATTTTATAAACAAAAATGGCCCGAGAATTGGCTTTTGTTCATTGACGGTTCAAACCAACATCAACACCATAAAAAATCGATTCCAAATTTTTCCCAATTGCATTCCTAGCCTCTTTTCCAATCTCTGATGAAGCTCGCAACTCTGAATGTGAAGAAAATTTCCATGTTGGGTGAGATACTAAAAGTCGTGGAGGCCTCTCCACTTTCGCATTTCGATATGCTCATTTTTTATCATATGTTCGTCATTTACCAACCCCATAATAATCAGACGATAGACTAGTATAATCAGGGTGCATGTCAATGAAAAAATCTTTATAAAAGTGTCTATCAAAATAATATGGAACCTCATCGTTCCACAACAATTTCTCATATGCTACCAAAAATATGTTATACAGATGTTTTGCTATGTCAGGGTGCTTAAAATATTGCACCTTCAACATCTTTCTTTTTGGAACATATTTGAAATTGAACATCGAAATTGTGTTTTCTTTTGAAACTTTATTTTTTACTGCGTTCCATTTATTAAGGCCCATCATCTCTCACTTTCGTCGTCTTAACAAATCGATAAAATTGCCAGTGGTTGGCCCCTTATTTTGATATGTGTCCATAAAGTTTTGCAATGAATGAAAAACAATCTACAAGATTTGTTTACTCTCTTGAGGGAGATCAAAAATCATTAAATCATTTTCCAACCTACTTTTAACACATGAGCATCATTCAAGGGTCATTGCTTCAGTAATCCCTTACCAGGGAAGCTCATCACCAAAATACGAAGTATAGGAGGACGTAGACGTGTAATCTTATGTTTCTTGATAATGTCATCTCCCAAATCCACATTCACCTTCTTCACCAACATTATAATCTTCATGACACTCGCTCTCTCTTTCATTGTCTTCCCTCGCTCTAAACTCATTGTATACACACACATTTGAAAGTAATTATAACTTTTAACTTGACATAAATTTAAATACACAAAAAGACAACAAAAATAAACAAAATCAAATAAAATTACCAAAAATATTTCCATGTCCTGATGTATTCCCTACATTCTTAGGTGTAGGAGTATCAATGTGCAACCTATCTAAGAAAATTGCATCCATATCATTTGCTTGAGAACATTCTCGAGTTGATCTATTCACAGACTCATTTGATAATCTCCTATGACGATATTGTCGTTGGTCACTCGGAGTCTCAATCAAAGAAGGGGTTCCTCTTCTTCCTTCTTGGGATAGCCTAGAGCATTTGTGAGGAATGTTTGGAGACTCTTGTCTTGACATCTCTCATCAATATCTATCCTTTGGAAATTCATGAAAATTTAAGCACAAGACAAGTACGAGTTAATATCTCCAACATTGACCAACAAAAATTATGAAGAAAGAAAAAAAAAGACAAAATTAATAGAAATGTTATTTATGTTGGACACAATTATAATAGGGTGATGCATAACTCCACTACCCATGCCCATTTCAAATATATTTTGGTTTCTTACTATTAGCACAAATAACCTTAGTAAATCCACAAAAAATGGAAACAATATTTAGATGAGCACATATTAGGACATAAAGTTGATGAAATGCTCCAAAAGTACAAGTAGCAAGGCAAATTCACAACATGATAAGAACTTACTATGATGGAAACACATAATATATGAAGAGTACATGGGTCAAAGTCTGGTAACAGAGTAGCGATTATCTATATGGGAAATCAGATTTCATGCATCCAACGGGTATGGAGCACATACCATGAAAATCAACGATTAACTTTACACCATGTTTGGTTGGATGAAAGAAATTCACCATCTAATTAAATTTTAAATCATTGACATCATTACTTTATGATACAGTGCCAAATTACTTGGGTTTGCATCCAATCAAGCATTTGTTAGCTAAGATGGAGCATAAAGCCAGGGTCGGGGCTGTAATGACCCTAGTTGGATAAATGCTTAAGAAATTATAAAGCAAAACTAATTAGGGGATTAATTGTGTTAACAAGGTATTAATTAAACAAAGATGATTTAATGATATTAATTAAGTGAGTTATTAATTAATTAAAAGATATAATTGTGATTAATTAATTAATAATTTAACTACCAACTACATTTAATAACTTGCGTAATGGATCTAATAGATTAATGGTACATGATATAAAATGGTTGAGTATACAACAAGGGATAACCTATGAATCCCGAGGAGATAAAAACATTAAAGGAGGATCAGAGATGGGGACGAGGGAAGGTAAGGGAGTAAAGGCATGTGGCGGTGGAGGAGGAATAAGGGAGGAGACGAAGGATGGATTGGTGAGAGGACTGTGAGACTTACAGGGAGTAGCAGAGTTCTGGATGTGGCATTTTGGATCAGTTGAGGCACCGGGTTGTTGGAGGTTTTGGGCACGGGGGCCAGGATATCCATAGATATATTGGAGCTCGGTATTTTTCCTAGTTGGCAGGGAGGACAGTAGGTTTGGGTAGTTATTTTTTTGTTTGTGGCAGTGTTGGTATGTGCTTCAGGTAGCAGGAAGGCAACAGCAAGGCAGCCAGGCAACATAAATTAGCATCAGAACCAGGTAAGTTGTTAAATTTATGTATTGTTTCATTCTGCCAATGAAATCATTAACCATTGATAAATCTAAGTTACTGGAGTTGATGTTATAAAGCAAAACTAATTAGGGGATTAATTGTGTTAACAAGGTATTAATTAAACAAAGATGATTTAATGATATTAATTAAGTGAGTTATTAATTAATTAAAGGATATAATTGTGATTAATTAATTAATAATTTAACTACCAACTACATCTAATAACTTATGTAATGGATCTAATAGATTAATGGTACATGATATAAAAAATTTGAGTATACAACAAGGGATAACCTATGAATCCCGAGAAGATAAAAACATTAAAGGAGGATCAAAGATGGGGACGAGGGCAGGTAAGGGAGTAAAGGCATGTGGCGGTGGAGGAGGAATAAGGGAGGAGACGGAGGATGGATTGGGGAGAGGACTGTGAGACTTACAGGGAGCAGCAGAGTTCTGGCTGTGGCATTTTGGATCAGTTGAGGCACCGAGTTGCTGGAGGTTTTGGGCACGGGGGCCAGGATATCCATAGATATCTTGGAGCTAGGTAGTTTTCCTAGTTGGCAGGGAGGGCAGTAGGTTTGGGCAGTTATTTTTTTGTTTGTGGCAGTGTTGGTATGTGCTTCAGGTAGCAGGAAGGCAACCGCAAGGAAGCCAGGCAACATAAATTAGCATCAGAACCAGGTAAGTTGTTAAATTTATGTATTGTTTCATTCTGCCAATGAAATCATTAACCATTGATAAATCTAAGTTACTGGAGTTGCTATTATGAAAATCAATATTATGTTATGAAGTTATTGTCTCAGTTTATGAAATAAATTGCTTATGAAATATTGTGAAGTTAAATTTATTTGGTTGTTACAGGGGTCGGGGCCAGATAGAATAAGAAGTTGAAAATTTTACTCACCTCCATTTGAAATAATTTCCATATTGTGGTGGAAAGGAGGAATTTGTTTCCATGTTTCATCCCAAAATAGAGCATTGGTTCCATCCTTGACTTCCCAAAAACAATGAGTGTGGATAATATCTTTCTTTTTCCAGACATTGTTCCATATTAAAGATCTTGAAATATTTCCTAAAAGTATGATCAGGTCCTGAGGCTCTATGAGAGGGTAGTAATTCTTGCACCAAAGGAGGGCCCATAGAGTATTCTTTGATGTCAATCATTGCCACCATGTTTTAGCTCCAGAAATTGAGCTAGGGACATCTGGATATTTGATAATGAGTCATTGTTTGAGGTTAGGGAGACTTAGTTTGTCCAAGTGACTAAATCCCATTTCTTTTCTTTGCAAGTTCCACCCCACAGAAAGGATCTTTAGAGGTTTCAGACAACTTTCAGGATCGCTTTGGGAGAAACCATGATTGAAAACAAGTAAAGAGGCATGGATTGAAGGATATACTTAAGAAGGACCAGTTGTCACGATGCATTGAGCATTCTGAAGGACCAATTAGACAATTTCTTGTTCATTCGGGAGAGAAGGTCCTCCCATGATGAATTTCATCGTTTGTTTTCAATGAGAAGGAACTGATATATTTTGATGGAAGATAGCTCCTTTGGAATCCAAGGATCCTGTAGATGTGAGCCTGTACAATAGAGGTAGTGTGAAAGAAAAAAAACTGAGATTTGATATATTGATAGTGGTACTTGACGAGTCCATGAAATCTGAAAGGACCTATTGGATAGCCTTGGCTTCTCTGGTTGTAGACTGAGCCATGAGCATAGTGTCATCAATAAATTGTTGATGGGATATGAGATGCTCCTCATCGTCAACACACAAGACTTATTTTATTTTCTACCATAGTCGTTTTGATGGCTCTCTCAAGACATTCATCCATCAAGATGAAGAAGAAGGTCGAGGGGGGATTGCTCTGTCTGACACTACTGGAGGGGAAGAAAGTAGAAGAAGGGGATTAGTTGAACAAGATTGAAAAGTAAGCACAGAAGGTAAGGGAAAGTAATAATTTGATCTAGGCAGGGGAAAAGCCAAAGGTGCATAGGGTATGATGAATGTCTTACCAACTCAGCTTGTCAAGGGATTTAGACATATCCAATTTTAAGAGCATACTGAGGGTTTTGGAAACTTTTAGAGAGTGAATTACCATGTGGAAAGGATAACCCAATCCAATATTTTCCTCCCCTCCACATATTTGGTATTTTTTAGAGAAATCGGAGAGGGAAGAAGAAATTTAAGTCGATTGGTGATGACTTTAGTGATGATTTTGTAGACCATGTTACAGGGGGAAATTAGGCAAAAAATTTTGGGGTTTTCCACCTTGTCTTCCTTCAGGATGAAGGTGAGGAAGGTTATATTTAGATCTGGGATAAAATTGGAGTGAAGGTGGGAGTCTTCTACTAAGGCCCATGTGTCCCACTTTATGATGGGCCAACATGCCTAAAAGAAATCCGAAGTAAAGCCATTAGGACCCAATGATTCTCCTTTAAGCATGTCAAAGAATGCTTGATCAACTTCCTCTGGAGAGATGGGACACACGACGGTATCATTATATGCCAGTGAGACTAGTTGCAAGATGTGTTGAGTAATTATTTGAATAGTCGACCTTCACTTTGCTGCTAGTTTAGTGAGTTGATCCTGAAAGAAGTTGACTAACTCTTATTCTGTGTCAGCATGTTCTATCACAATGTTTCCCTATCCATATTTTGAAGAGATGATGTGATTGTGATGCCTTCATTGAATGATATATTTGTGGAAGAATTTTGTGTTTTTTTTTCCCTCTTTGAGCAAACATAGTCTATATTTCTTTTTCCAGAGCAATTCTTCTTGTTTTTCTCTTTCATTAATTTGAGATTGTATTTTCTTATCTTTCTTATTAGTTTTTCTATGTGTACTTCACATATGATGGCTTTTTGGACCCGTTCCATCTGGGAGGAGATCTCTTTTTTTCCATGGAAAATATTGTCAAATTCATCTTTGTTCCATATTTCTAGTTTTTGTTTGATATGCTTCACTTTTTGGTGAAATGTGTACATAGGTGATCATGAATAAAGGTTGCATTCTTCCCACTAGGATTTCATGTTTTTTCTGGAAATTTGGATTGTTAAAAAAAAAAATTCAAAGAGGAATGGTGGGATGAGAAGTTTGCCATGAAGGTCTAAATTTAGCATGATTGGCTAGTGGTATAAGCCCCCGTAGGGAAGGATGGAGGCTGAATGATGGAAGCCGACTAGAAAAATATATTATGGGGCTAGAAAGCGATCAAGTCTTGAAGCCACCTGGTTTTGGACTCTTCTACAGTTCTTCTAGGTGTGAATGTCATTGATGGTTTATGGATTGGATAGTATCAAGAAAGGATTGGGAGTCATGGTCGAGCCTTCTTATGTCTCCTTTATTTTCGTTCAAAGAGGTAATTATGTTGAAGTATCCACCAATAAGCCAATGATCATTATCGCTGATGGGGTTGCAAGTGTTGAATGAAGTCAAGAAAATGAAGCTTGTCAGGGATAGAGTTGGGGCCATAAAAACTAGTGAGAAAGTGAGTTTTATGGGACCATACAAGTTGGAAGGGAGTTGTGAGGAAGCGCTTGGTGGTAAAGAAGTTGGAAAAAGTTATTTTAGCAGGGTTCTAGATAAGGGCAAGGCCTCCTGCTAATTTGTGTGCATATAAGGCCATAGCTTTGGGTCCCTGCTAAATGCAAGAGGAAAGGGTTTGAAGAAGGACTTGGAGGCATTTAGTTTCTTGTATCATTATTGTAAAGGAATTTTCCGGGAGGATTTTTTGATTGAGAAGCCCATGCTTGGTTTTACCATTAATGCCTTTGATATTCCAAGAGATGACCTTCATGAGGAATGTGTGGGGTTGGGTAGGAACTTGTCTTTCATCAAGGTAAGGTGACTTGAGTTAACCAGAAACTCTCCCAGATATTTAAGAAGTTGTTTGTTTCTTTGCCTACCTCTTTTTATTTATTTTTAGGTTTTTTAGGTTGAGCAGAGGAAGAGGATTTAATTCTTTTAGAAGGAATAGAGAGCATACCTTTTGTTTTTGTTGTTGGGTTGCTAAGAATTTTATTATGAACCAGCGAGTCCTTCAGAAGCTGAGCCTATCATTCAACGATTGAATTCAATTCTTGTTGTTTATAGGAAGAAGAAATGGACTTTAGGTCGAGATCCCCAAGGTCCATTTCCTTGCCATCATATGAGTCGGGTTATTCCGGTGTGTCCTCCTACATGTCGTCTTTGCCTTCATGATTTATTGTAGATAATCTTAGCTTATTACCATTGATTTCCATTACTTGAATATGGATTAGTACAAAACTAACTATGAGTAAAACTTCTTGATATGAGTCTAATGTATCTGATTATGAACTATTGATTACACTAGTTTGAATATCTCATTATGTAGTAACCAGTGATACTATTTCCCATTAATTTCGTAAAATTTCATACTGTGAATCTCATCATGGTACCAGAACAATGATCAATATAAGGAAGTAAGTCCATTGAATAGGGATACTACTAACCTCTTCCCTATTTGTCTAGTTACAGTTAAAGGTTGTTGTATGAGCTATAACATAGGGTCATGAAGCAAACGACATGACTATTAACTACAAAGGGAAGTATATAATAAGAACTAAAGGAAATAGCTTAACCTGTAATGCAAGGGGAATAGAGTCATTCCATTACTATGATATCAATAATACAAGAACAACTTAGCTTAAGGTTCAACAAGGTGATATCATGTTACCTATTTATAACCATAATCAATATGTATTGTGATATTAATCTTATCTCTTATTAACTACATGGGATATCATTAGAAAGCAATGGCACTAAGTGTCAACACATGTATTACACTTGTATGGGATTCCAATGCTTTTGTTATAAGTTATTACCCTTATTTTCGCCTATCACCATTATCGAGTAGTATGTATATTCCCCTTATTTCCCTAATCAACACTGTGGAATAGTGATAAGTAGTATGTGTTCATTACAAATAGCTTAGGTATTACTTCAATATCAACGTGGTTATCGTATACAGTAAGCGTTAATTAGTGTTATATATGGTTTATATGTAATTTCAATCTCAAATCTATGATACTAGTTTAATGGGTATAATCAATACGGATCCATATATTATGCATATTACTTAGTTGTATCAATACAATTAAACGTTTTATCTCAAAAACATAGGCTCTATCTAAGCTATTTACATACATCACATGTGTTCACTTTCAATACTATGATTCCATTCAAAGTTAATCGACACTAATATAGAAGTAATACTAGTATTATGCATACTAGTATTACCCTTTAAGGAATACTAGTATTATGCATAGTTAATACTATTCAATGGTAATAGTTATGGAAACAAGATTCACCCTTGTCACAACAGAGCTCATATNAGAAGTAATACTAGTATTATGCATACTAGTATTACCCTTTAAGGAATACTAGTATTATGCATAGTTAATACTATTCAATGGTAATAGTTATGGAAACAAGATTCACCCTTGTCACAACAGAGCTCATATCTCTAATCCTTGTTGATCTCTTTAATTTGTCTTATATCTGCACTGTTCATTTCCTTATCTTCCCATATCTATGGTATGCTCATACATTAAAGCTTCGCATAGTATGGAGAAAATAAGGCGGAGATAATACCATGCAATATGTAACTAGTATATGTGCCATATTAGTGTAAATACAAAGGGTAATAGATCACCAACGCTAATGTATGAGGTATCATAGAGGGCTTTTTGTGGTCTCATATCATATTAGCTCATTACTTCATCATGTTCAACCCTATACAACTAGTTGGTATGATTACAACAAGTTTGATTCATGTTTTTGTACATTTACTTTATCCCTATTGTTTCCATGATATTGAGTTTGTTAGACTAGATAATACACTAATCACTATGTTGTAATTAATGGGAAACATACACTTATAGGGAGAATACATGGAATTGTAACTCGGCTTAAGGATGGTATTGTAATCACATCTATTACTAAAATATTAGATACAGTATATGTCATGATATATTAGTAATAACATGTATGCTAAGATGTATACCATTGCCTATATATGTAAAATGGATCTGTATTAACTAATGGTAATGCTTCTATGATTCAAGTAGTCTATGATTATTGTATGTTCATTAGTATGTACATTATAACTAGGAGTGATGCCCAACTCAGATACGGTATATGTCATGATATATTAGTAATAACGCATATGATAAGATGTATACCATTGCCTATATATGTAATATGGATCTGTAGTAACTATTGGTAATGCTTATATGATTCAGGTAGTCTATGATTAAGATATGTTCACTAGTATGTACACTATAACTAGGAGTGATGCCCATCTTAGCTCCAAGTAATACGAATGATTCGGGGAATTACAATGGAATCAGATTAGACATAGGATAGTTAAAGCTCATAAGCTAACATAAGCAGAGACCTATCATGTTTATGTAATATAAGCAAAGTCATGGTCACACTGTATTACTATTGATCCTAGTTATATGAGCATAGTGACCAGTACTCTTCTATATCAATTCCACATGTTATAACTATCATATATTATGGGATTCCTTATACTTTACTCGTATTGAATAGTGTAAATAGAACTATTACTATAAGCAACACTATAACTATACTAGTAGCATCATTAACAAGGGTCTTATAAAGGGTATACTCTTATCCAATACATATGGCTTTTACTTACTCTTATTAAGAGAGAGCTAAAGCAATGGACTCAACTTCATATCTTACCTATATGAGCTATGTGAATATTACAATACAGTTAAGAGTGTAGAGTCTGAGTCTAAGGTATAGGCCACTAATATATGTATGATCTTCATGGAACACTATGGCTACTATCTCTACCACCCTATATCAGAGTATGCATATTGATTCCCCTTGTTCATATGTTACCATATTCACTGGTAAATCTTAGACAACTCCTCGAGTCTGGTATTACTAGTATCTATACCATATAAGCAGTGTGTTCATGTTAGTTGTAATGGGGATAGTTCATGTATATCACCTATACCTACCAAATTGACTCCTATTTTGTGCTAGATGTTATTGTGTTCACTAGAATAAAGGTCAATGGTAGTAATACTAACATAGAATTATAAGTCACACTACAACTCATACTTTGAATTAAAACAAGAGAGCATAGAGGTATACATGGTGTGTTTCATATTAGTTGAGATCAATTTGTTATTACGATATCTTACATGCTTTGATTATTATCAATATTAGTATTGATTTAAGTTATATTGCCTTTATTAGGGAAACTATGTATATGGTGTGTATATTAGGGAAACTATGTATATGGTGTGTACAACTTATTCAGATAAAGAACAGATAGCTATGGGTTTCAATAAGGACATAAAATGTGAAGCTTAAGCATATCATAGGTAGGAGATTGGTTAAGATGAAAAAGAGAACATATCCCTTACTAACATGAACTCAATATAACAAGTATGATCGTAACTATCAGATAGACAAGCAACTGATTAGAATGATTATCATTAATATGTATATACCTTTATCGTAACCATGTATTAGTTTGTAATTCTCATAGTGTAACACATATCCTTTACTAAGCTAAGGAATAGGGTCGAATATGGCCCTGTCCATGTAGAAGGACAGGCCCGAGTTCAGGCTTGTCCCTGTACATGGATAGGGCCTCACATATATTATATGTGAGTAGCTCACATATATATTATATGTGAGCTAGCACGCACACACACACACACACACACACACACACACACACACACACACAGATATGTGTGTGTGTGTGTGTGTGTGTGTGTGTGTGTGTGTGTGAGAGAGAGAGAGAGAGAGAGAGAGTTAAATGTTTAATTAACCCAAATATAAATTTTATTTTCAATCACAATTTCTCAATAAAATAAAATAAATTTCAAAAAAAAGATGTTATAAACCATAATTGTACATTGACTATAAACAGTTGTTCCAAAACAATATAGTAAAAATCTAGTCTAACATTTATAAGAATTTAGTAAACATTGCACCACAAGATTGGTGTCAATTTCACCATGTAATAATCTTCTACTTTTGTATTATATTTCAACAAAGAATAACAAAATAAAAATCTGTTTTAACATTTATCAGAATTTATTAAACATTGCACCACATAATTGATTTCAATTTCACTATGTAATAATTATTTAGTTCTATATTATGTTTCCAATAACAAGAAAATAAAATATGAAAATTCATCCAATACAAATAATACAATCTCAATATAAAATTGTAAAATTACTAACTAGATATTTAAATCATTATCACACAATCCTGATATTTAAATCATTATAACACAATCTCAATGTAAAAAATAAAAAATAATCACTAAATATTAATCAATGCAACTTTGAGATTTTCAAATCACAACATGTCTAAGGTATTGTTGCCACCATTTCACCTTGTTTTCACTAATTTTCAATGGTCAACAGTGGCCTAGGAATGAGGTCAGGGAGCTTGAACTTTTAGTGCATAGGAATGAGCCTACAGAATTTGCGATCAATAGACCTTCCTACGATCTCGGCACATGAAATTTTAGGGAACAAGTTGGTTCTCTAAAATTTTAGGGAACAAGTTGGTTCTCTAATTGTTTTTTGTTTTCTTTTGAACCTAAGTACTTGTCTTTTGCTTTATTTTTGCATCTCAACCTAAATGTTGCCTTAGCAGAGACCTTAAATTTGTGAGATTGGAGAACACCACAATAATTTTCTCCTTTGTATATTTCTTCATTCTAAATAAGCAGCAATAGTAGCCATGCATTTCAAATATTTTCATCAAAATGGACAATGTTGTACCAGTCAACCTGCTAACTTAGTGCGTCGACAATGTTGGACAAAAAATATACAGTCGAAATTGGGACTGTCCAAATTAGAAGTTAACAGACTTTGCATACATTTTATATAAGAAAAGTTTTATTGGAGATAGAAAAATATACAGCCAAAATTGGGGTTGTCATATGTGGATAAGTGTATATTTTAGAATATGAAGAACGGTGGTTGTGTGTTCAAATTTGGGTAAGTGCATCTATGATATCACTGTGAAAGGGTGCATGAACAAACTTAGGAAGATTCTCCTAGGTCAAATTCACAAGAGTTGTTGAAACGTTTGAGTTTCTAAATGAAGATGCAAGTTCAAATTGCATGTTTTACTTTCTTGAATGAAAATGCAAGTTCGAATTGCATTTTTTACTTTCTTGAATGAAGATGCAAGTTCAAATTGCATTTCTGCTATAAGATTTTCGTTGTGTTCTTATCAGTTTTCTTGGGTATCGTTAATTATGTTCTATTTCTGAGTCTTCATACTTTTAAGCCCGTCTTTTTTTTAAATGGAAGTTGGCTTGAATTTTGGAGGAATCGTAATTGGTATCTTAGTTCATGGCATTGGAGTTAGACATTTGGATTTAAATTCATTATTTATTATCATTCTGTAAATGAGACATTGACATGAAATGTTCACTGCCTGTGTCATTTTTTTACAGTGCAAAATATTGTAACATATTTTAGTTGTGGGAATGATTGCAGTGGACATTTTCCCCGTGTTTTAAGGTTTATTTCTATCTGTTGTACGTGATATTTTTTAGATTTTAAAATTGTTCTTTCTTCTAGCTTTGTAAATGAGGCTTTGACATGAAATGTTGATGTCTTTTATCAGTTTCACTATCAATGCAAAGTGATTGTTACATATTTTAGTGTATCTATTCTGGAGGTTGAGGGAATGACTACAGTGAATATACTACCTATGTTTCATAGTTTGTTTCTATTTGTTGAGTTATATATTAATGCAGATTCTTCATCATCGATGCATTCCTTTTCTTCCAATTTTATTTAGGTTGGTGAATGCTTCTTTCTATCTGAAACAAAGACTCTTTCTTGGTGAATATATAAAGACTACAGTTTTCTACCCGCAAGGGAATTAAAGCACTAAATTTATTACAGTTAATATTGCAAAGATAAATCTATCAAGACCGAACGAAGAACGAAGGAAAATTTCAGAATCTAGCAGCAAAAGTGATGGTTGCATTGGAGACATTGCGACCGTGCATGGAAAAGGCACTTTCAAAGGAAGTCGAGTGATGAGTAAGATGACCTATTAGCCATAAGGAATACCACAAACATGGTCGATGGTTTACCGATGGTGCATCAACGTGTGTAGGATTGACTAATTAAAACACATATCTTTAAAGCACGCACAAAACACATATATTTACAGTTAATTAAATTTACAGAAATTTACCCACGGCTCCAAGACCCGCCCACAGCTCTGCAGCTCCAAGACTCACTCACAGCTCCGCATCTCCGACCACCCGGAGTCGGCTAACACTCACACTCACACTATCAACCGCACTAACAAAATTGTGCCAACACTCACACTATCAACCGCGCCAACAAAATTGTGGCAACACTCACACTAACACTATCAACTATCGCCAACACTCAGAAAAACCGTAACAGTCACGATGTGTGAGTAATATATAAACCTCTTTTCGAACAAAAGAACCTTTTAGCCGAAAGTTCCTTTCAGCCAAAAATTTCTTTCAGCCAAAAATATATTTCGACTGAAACATTCTTTCGACCGAAAGAACTTTTCGGCCAGAATATCTTTCGGCCGAAAAGATGTTACCGACTGAAAACATCCGTCCGGCTAAAATTGTACACAAAAATCGAGGTCACCGTCATGGTACCATTCAATTTGACGTTCAAAGGTTCGGTTGAAAAAAATAGAACTTTCGGCCGAAAAAAAGGTCTTTCGGAATTTTGGAGATCTGATTCTCACGAAAGTGTTACCCACCTTCATGAATTTACCCTAAAAGAAATCATTTATTGGGTGTAGGGAATTGAGAGCGATGTTAAGGGGGAGGGCTATACGAGCTTCCACCTTCACATGGTTGGCCATGTTTAGTAGAGAATAACTTATTCTCGAAGCAAAGAGAAGCTCATTAAGGTATTCTACTTTAGTATTTCTAGATTATTTTACATGTTTAAATGCATGTTTATTTTCTTATATATTATTCACTCATTTAAAAAAAAATTGTGTTTGATGATTTTTGCAGACCTTGGTGATAAAAATGCAACTTGTGAACAATTGTTATCAAGCTATATGGGAAGATGGACCTAGCAAAAGGACACTGATAAGGTCAGGGTTTTGATGCATTTTTTATAGTCTAGTTAGCCCATTGGTTTTATTCTATTAGTAATGATATGCCTATGGTTTTATCCAATTGTTTTTATTCTATTAAATGGTAGGCCAATGGAAATTCATGTCTTACCAAGACAGATCTTCATTGCAAAATAAGAAATGTGAAAGTTTATGCAATTACTCTTGACTCGAGATCAAGATTCTCCAATGTGAATTCATTACCATGAAGAAATGGATTTATGCAAATCTGGTTTCACATCTCTAAAGCATCCTCAAACATAGAATCTAAATCTATAGAAAATATCTCTATGATAAATAATGAGAAATTAAAATCATGAGCAACGACATAAAATAACATGACATCAATCTCAAAAGGCCTTACATTCTAATTAAACCATGCTTTGTTGAATGTAGTTCACATTTCATGACTTTCAAGTAAACAATTGTCATCTCTTCCAACCCTATACAGGGAGAAAAACCCTAGAAAAAAATCTTCTTTTATTGCATTAGTAATGTATGATCACTTACAAATATTCCACCATGAAATTATGCTCCTAACAAGCTTGCCAAGACGACTTAGATCAGACTGTGTAACCTATAATAGACTCAGAAACTTGTTGATAAATGAGTTTATTGTATACCAACACTGTGGAAGAATTTTTGTTGTGCCTGAGTGCTAAACTTCTTTCTTTTCTGGACTGATATAACTGCTGATATATATGATTCTACTTACAGCTTGTATCAGCTGATATTCACGGCCTATGTAAGTTGATACTCGTACCCTGTGTATGTTGAAACTCGTAGCCTGTATTAGCTGATATTCACATCATGTGTAAGCTACAACTCGAAGCTTGTATCAACTGATATTCACAGCCTATGTATGTTGCAACTCACAACCTGTATTAGTTGATATTCATAGCCTATGTAAGCTGCAAATTGCAACCTATATCAACTGATATTCACATCCTTTGTAAGCTGCAACTCCCAACTGTATCAGTTAATATTCATATCCTATGTAATCTTCAACTCACAGCAGGTATCAGCTGATATTCACAGCCTATGTATGTTGCAACTTGCAGCATGTATCAACTGATATTCACAACCTGTGTAAGCTGCAAATCACAACCTATATCAGTTGATATTCACAGAATGTATAAGCTGCAACTTGCAGCCTGTATCGACTAATATGCAAAGTTGATTTTGTGTGTACTGAGTTGTAATATCATCATGTATTTTCTCTTCCTCTAGGTCTACTTGGACAACCATGTCTTTCTTCTTATGTAATATTTCAACTTGATTATGAAAATGTTTGTTATTGATATGATTGTATACGTTGTTATTATTGTTTCTATGATTGGATACCTTGCTATGATTATTGCTATGATTATAAAACTTGTTATGATTAAGTGTTCTGATTGGATATGACCAATGGTCCTTTATTGACTGATATGTTTCCTCTTTATTGACTGATATGTTGTCTCTTTATTAACTGATATATTGCCTCTCTATTAACTGATATACCAACACTGCCATGGAGAAACTTATCTCTACCTTTGTTGGACACCTACACTGCAACTTGTCATGCATGCATGCAACCTAACTCTTACAACTTGAGTTTAACAACTCATTCAACTTGACTCTTAACTTGACCTTTTACAACTTGAGTTTAACAACTCAATCAACTTGACTCTCAACTTCGAAATTCAAATTTCACTTCATGGTGGACAATGTTACACATGCCAATGCACTAGATCAATACATTTACATCACTTGCAATATAAGGAATATTGTTTGTTTCTAGCTCATAGGAATTTCACGTTCAGCCTAACTTTTGTTATATGCCTTGAATTTTTCTCATGGCTCACAAGGCTTGACTAGGATCAAAGAGGTTGTACGTTCCCCCTGGATTTTTAACGAGTCTGTCTATGCTCACAAAGGTTGTACATTCCCCCTAGCTTTTGCACTAGTTTGTCTATGCTCATAGAGGTTGTATGTTCCCCCTGAATTTTCCATTAGACTTACATCTTGATTGTTGTCTTTTCCTTAGATAGAATCACAAGATCATATAGTATCTCGTTCATCCTAACTTTTGGTTTGACTCAAAGAGGTTGTATGTTCCCCCTTGCTTTTGTCAATACCTCACAAGACTGTTTGATTCTCCAAATCTCCCTGGATAGAATTTTTTTTTTAAACCTACACTCCTCGTCTATATAGCAACGAATGATCATGGAAAATATAGCATTCTCATGGAAACAAAATATTTTCATTTGTGTTTTTCCATGAACATTCATCTATCTAGAGATGAATCATCGTGGAAAATATATAATTATCGTGGCAACAAAAAAAAAATCATTTGTGTTTTTCTACGAACAACTGTCTATATAGAGACAAAACATCGTGGCAACAAAAACTTTATATTTGTGTTTTTCCATGATTTTTCGTCTATATAGTGACGACAAATCATGGAAAATATAACATTCTCGTGGAAACAAATACTTTTCATTTGTGTTTTTCCATGATTTTTCATCTATATAGAGATGAAAAATCGTGGCAAATATAGAATTCTTGTGACAACAAAAACTTTTCATTTGTGTTTTGCCACGATTTTTCGTCTATATAGGGATGAAAAATCATGGAAAATATAGCATTCTCGTGGAAACAAAAAAAATTCATTTGTGTTTTGCCACAATTTTTCGTCTATATAGCGATGAAAAATCGTGGCAAATATACCATTCTCGTGGTAACAAAAGTGGATGTTTGTCGCTATATAGATGGAGTTTTTTCACTATATAGACGAATGTTTGTAAAAAAAAAAGATGGAAGAAATGCTTACCAAACGAATGACACGTGGCAACCATATTTCGTGGATATTGCCACAATGAGTTCTGGGTCATCGATAGAGTGACGAAAAATATCCACGAAAAATAAGACCTGCTTTCATGGCAAGTTCAATGAAAAAGTGTTGCAATAGAAACGAAAAAGTGTGGCAAATTTGATCATATTTAGTAGTGCACTACACCTTACACTCCATAATAGAATGGAGTGGTTTAGAGGCAAAAATGCATTACCATAGATATGGTTAGGAGTATGATGTAAAACATGTGTGTTCCAAATAGGTTTTCGACTGAGGCAACGTTCACAACATTATACTTGTTGAATAAACCTCTAACGATGATATTGAAGAAAAAGACTCCAGAGGAAACATGGGTTGGAAGAAAGACCAAGTCAACCATCTTAAATTGTTTGGTTCTACTACCTACAATTCGATTCCAAATGAAAAGAAAACAAGTTAGTGTTGAGATTATGGTAGCTATGGGATGTATTAACCTCCATGTGTAACCTTTGGCTAGAATAGAATATTCTGAAAGCAAGAGAAACCCTAAACAGATGTGTAAAACCCCTAGAGGACAAGTTGGCTCAGTAAAAGAATTAATATTAAAGTATTAGCCTCTAAAAGGACAAGTCAGCCCAAACAGGTGATAAGAACCACAATAAATAGAGGGCGCTCTAGCTCATTTGTACTCACTCACCTCACTCACTCTCTCAAGTATGGCGCAATTTTGGAGTTGTAGCTGCAAGGATGGAAGGTAGATCTTCTGGGGTGGTTCTCGATCTCTCTCTCTAGTGCTATATAGCCTAAGATATGTGCCCTACCTCTTAGTATCTCTTGGTGGTATTATTAATGACATTATTGATGGTATTTTTGTTATTCTTGGTAACTACAACTGCAACTACTGCAGTTGAGTAGTGTTCTTGTTCTATGGTTTTGGGACTTTCTATCCGGTGAGTTATCTTTGGAGAAAGATGCGTTCTCTTGGTTATATGTTGGTTTTAGTGCTTCTTCCATAATCATTCTATCTAAAAAAGGTTATGCTGCTCGGGGGTGGCTTCATGCCTATGGTTGGGTGACAATATTGTGATATTGTCTATGGTAAAATGAGCACATCGAATATTTTAACAAGTTATGGGCACATGCTACCTTCATAACAGTATAACCGCTGGAAGGTAGAGTGAGAGTTCCTTGTCAATCTCATTATAGCACCAGTTGCAGCTGCAACAAGGGTTTATGATTTTGTAGTTGCAGCCAACCCTAATTCAACTCTTTGAGCACCTTAAGTGAAGCATTGGACCTAATCTCTGGACATTCTAGTGTGCCCTAGCCTAGTGCACCCTTTGGTGCCCTCATCCAACAAAAACACCAAGTTTGAATTCTTGGTCAAATTTAAATTCAAAGGTTGAATGGTCAAAGTCAAAGTCAAAGGTTGATTGGTCAAATTCAAAGTCAAAGGTTGACTTTTGGTCAAATTTTGATTTTGTAGTAAAAGTTGAAATTTCAGAGTTTTGGGCTTGTTTTGATCATTGAACCTTTTTTATTTGGTTTCTAACCTCTTCTTGTCAAGATGGTTTCTAGTTTCAGATTAGAAGACAAGCTAAATGATGCTACAAATTTCAAAGGTATGCACTTGTATATGCTTTCCATGTTATATCATATGGCAAAGTATGAGTATGTTTTGCAGGGAATGTACAAAATACCTTGTCCAAGTAGTGATATTGGATTCATTACATTCATAGGAACACACAATTGAGGCTTCGGGTTCTAGGTTTGATTGATCAAATTGTTAAGTTTCAATTTGCACATATCAAGGTTGATAGTTTATATAGTATACTTGGTTGCATGTAAGTACTATTGATATAGATGCTTATTTCACTTGTTTGATGAACTAACATTTCCTCTAGGAGACATTTCTTGTTCCCAGGCAGGTCACCTTGGTAATTCTATGATGATTACCATCCTTGTTATGATCTTATGAAAATGCTATTGGAAATACTTTTTCTCTTGTTGTTCTTGTTTCCAGTAGGTCACGGGCGATAGCTTTGAGAAGGAGCTACAATGACAGTTACAAACATGGAGTAGATGACTCCATCAAGTGATAAGGCAGAAAATCTCATCAAGTACCAATTCTAATGGAAGCATGGAAAGCAAAAGGATTTTTGGGCATCGTTCACTCATATGTGTGTGGACCAATGTCTAAGAGGAAGATAAAGATATTGAGGTTCGATAATGGAGGAGAATACACCTCCAAGAAGTTTGTTTCCTTTGTAAAGAAGCCAAGATTACGAGGGAGCTAATTGTCCCACATAATCCTCAACAGAATGGTGTGGTAGAAAGAAAGAACCGATCCATTGAAGAATATTTTAAGGAAATGATGAATGACCAGAATATATGCATGTTTCTATGGGGAGAATCTTCTATGACAATCGTATATGTTCAGAATAAAAGTCCTCATCGAATATTGAAGAACGTGACTCCAGAAGAAGTTGTCTCTAGAAAGAATCCAACTTTTGAACACTTGAGGATATTTGGATGTCCTGTCTATATTCATGTTCCCAAGGACAAAAGAAAAAAKTTGTAACCTTCAGGAAAGAAGGGAATATTCGTTGGATATAGTGAGTCATAAAAATCTTACAAAATCTATGTTACGGGTCAATAGAAGGTTGAAATCAACATAGATGTGATTTTTGATGAAAATATTGGCTTCCGGAAATCTATAGAAGATTCCATGGATCCCAACAATGAAGAAGAACATGAATGCCCCAAGGAAGAAACTATATGTTCTCCAGAACACATCAATGCATAACCTTCCACCTTTGAAGAAGCAGTCAAGAAGACTGAAACAACTATGCATCATTTATAAGATGAATTCACATTTATCCTATGAGACATGGTGAGTTAGACGTAGATTAATTTATCGTCAATGGAAGGAAGCTATGATGGAATAATATCAATCCATCATGAAAAATGATGTATGGGAAATTGTTCCTAGACCTGAAGGAAAGTCTGTAAAGTATCGAAAACATATAACATATCTATTACATATAACATATGTTATATGTAATACATATAACATAATACATTTCTCTAATATTACCCCCACCCCCACCCTCATATATCATGGCTAGAAGGTTTTCCCAGTAGGAGGGAGAAGACTATGATGAGACATTTTCTCCAGTTGCCAGATACACCTCTATTAGAGCCATCATATCTCTTGCAGAATACATGGGTTGGAGTTTACATCAGATGGATGTAAAGACCATCATTCTAAATGGTGTAATTAAGGAAGTAGTATACATAGAGAAACCTCAAGGTTTTGAGGTACACCCGAGAGAAACCCATGTATGAAAATTAAAGAAGGCCTTGTATCGACTTAAGCAAGCTTCAAGAGCTTGGTATGCACGAATTGATAGTTACTTGATGAGACTTGGATTTATCAAGAGCTATGTTGATCCAAGCCTTTATTACAAGGTTGTGAATGATGCACCTATGATCTTGCTACTATATGTTGATGATTTGTTTCTGACATGTGTAGAGCATCTCATTATTTAGTGTAAGAGGGAGTTAGCCTCTGAATTCAATATGATGTATCTTGGTCTCATGCATTATTATTTGGGACTAGAAGTATGGAAGAAGCATGGTGGAATATTCTTTAGGCAAGGGAAGTATGTTGTAAAGATCCTTCAAAATTTTGGGATGATGGCTTGAAAATCCATGGAAACTCCCATGGTGACATATATGAGGAAGCTGAGAGACTCTGATTCTGATCCAGTAGATTTTTCCCTGGCCCGATAGTTGATTGGCTCATTGATGTAATTGGTTAATACTTGGTCAGACATTTTCTTTGATGTGAACACGTTGACCGAGTTCCAGGTGGAACCTAGACATGAGCATTGGATAGCTACAAAGCATATTTTGAGATATCTTTGTGGGATGTTAAACTATGGTTTGAGATATGCCTCAAACAATGATGTACAATTGCATGGATTTACTTATTCAGATTGGCCAAGGAGTGCAAATGACAAAAAGAGTACTTCTGGTATATTTTCAGTTTGGGCTCTGCTATGATATCATGGGCTAGCAAGAAACAAAAGTATGTTGCACTAAGTACTGTAGAAGTAGAGTATATTGCAACTTGTGATGATTGTACGTAAGAAGTATAGCTCCATAAGCTGGTTTCTGGACTATTTGACCAGGTGTTGGATTCGACTGTGATATATTGTGATAATCAGAGTTTTGTGAATCTTTCAAAGAACACAGTGTTCCATGACAAGTCAAATCTCATTGATATCAAGTACTATTTTCTCTATGATAAATTCCAGAAGGGAGAAGTGATTCTCCGGTACATCTCCACCATCTCCATCGATGAGTAGACAATTGATATTTTGATGAAGCCTCTGTCCAAGATAAAGTTTTCATACTTGAGGGACAAGATGGGACTCATGGAGATTGATCCCTTGGTTGAAAGGGAGGAGATGACTTCCTCGGTTAGGAGGGAGTGTTGATATATGGTATCATGGATAGTCAGTGTGTTGGTGGACAGACATTCTCCCTATGGAGAATAGTCCAGGTTGACAGATTGTTTCTCTGTATCATGCTAGTAAAGCTTAGATATGATGCTTCAACATCATGCTAGTACAACTTAGATATGATAAAGATGTATTGAGACACATCATGCTAGTACAAATTAAATATGATGCATTGGAATCATGCTAGTACAACGTAGAGACGATGCTTATGCTTGAGTCACATCATGTTAGATATGATCATGCTAGTACAACTTATATATGATGTAGAGCATCATGCTAGTACAACTTATATATGATGTAGAGCATCATGCTAGTACAACTTAGATATGATCATACAACTTAGAGATGATGCAGATGACTCGCATCATGCTAGATATGATCATGATAGTACAACTTAGATATGATCATATATCTTAGAGATGATGCAGAGGCATCGATATACATCATGCTAATACAACTTAGATATGATGCATTCACATCATGCTAGTATGACTTAGAGATGATGTAGACAGTAATCCACTTCACACCAGTACAACTTAGATATGATGCATTCACATCATGCTATTATGGGTTATATATGATGTAGACGATACTCCACATCATGCCAGTACAACTTAGATATGATGCATTTCAATCATGCTAGTATGGCTTAGAGATGATACAATGGAGATATTCAACATATGTTGGGACAAATTTTCTTATAGGACGTATGTCTGGATTAGAAGAATGGTCCTTTTATCACTCTATTGAGTGAGTGAGTTATGAGAGACACTTTTTTGACTGCGCTAAGTCTAGCACATGACTTATTCAGCATCATGCCTGATTATTCAGATGGAGTACGGCCTCAAGAGATGATGCAGATGATGATATAATTTGATTCCAGGAGACTATTGTACTGCATGGTGATAACTTGTGTAGCTATTAGTTGATTGCAATGGAGATTGTGTGTCTTTGGACATTATCTATGTACTATTGTGGTGGATATGTTCCAATGGTAGTGAATTTATGTCACTAGATAGTAGTTGTGCGCTACTAGGAGTGGTTTTGTACTACTAGATAGAAATTGTGTGTTTTTATGGATCGAAACTGTTTGATCTATTAGATGGCATTGTAGTAATTGTGTACTACTACCTAATTTCCATGGAGACTACTAGTAGTGTTGAAAGTGGTTATTAGGCTGTTGTGCCAACCAGTAGTGTTGGAGGTGATTTGCAGCTAGATGGATAGTGATGATGATCATGACTTGATCTACGTGATCATGGGATAGCCTGTGTGGCTATTATGATGCTACCTATAGAATGGTCTGCAAGACTATGTGATCCTTTCCCATATCATGTGAAATGGATGGATGTGTTTGAGACCATTACATTTGATACCTACCTAGCTAGAAGGGAGTGTTGATATTATGGTAGTTGCGAGAGGTATTAACCTCCATGTATAACCTTTGGCTAGAATAGAATATTTTGGAAGCAAGAGAAACCCTAAACAAATGTGTAAAAATCCTAGAAGACAAGTTGTCTCAGTAAAAGAATTAATATTAAAGTATTAGCCTCTAAAAGGACAAGTCGGCCCAGACAGGTGACAAAAACCACTATAAATAGAGGGCACTCTAGCTCTTTTGTACTCACTCACCTCACTTACTCTCTAAAGTATGATGCAAGTTTGGACTTGCAGCTGCAAGGATGGAAGGTAGATCTTCTGGGGTGGTTCTTGGTCTCTCTCTCTAGCCTAATATATGTTCCTTACCTCTTAGTATCTCTTGGTGGTATTCTTGATGACATTCTTGGTGGTATTCTGACATTCTTGGTGGTATTTTTGGTAAGTGCAACTATTGTTGTTGAGTAGTGTTCTTGTTCTATGGTTTTGGTACTTTTTTTCTAGTGATCTATCTTAGTTGCGCTCTCTTGGTTATATGTTGGTTATAATCCCGCTTCCGGAATCATTCTATCTAGAAATGGTTATGGTGCTCGGGGTGGCTAATTTGTTCCTATGGTTGGGTGAAAATATTGTGATATTGTCTATGGTAAAACGAGCACATCGAATGTTTTAACAATTAGATCCAAAGAGAAAAAATATATGATGATCACAGGGTACAACGATAATCATAAAGCCTACAAGTTGGTTGATGTTGAAACCAATATGGTGAGATTTAGTATAGAAGTTGTTGATGAGGAAGTTGGTCCTTTCCACATTTCTTCTGAATTCAAAATTACCAAGAAGCTAATGGTGTCTAAGGATTTAGGTGTCAAGCTTTAGGAAAATCCACTTTAAGGCGGGGATATTATGAGCATGAGTAATCTTCTAGGATGATAATTTACGATGCAAATATCCCAAATCAGAATTCAAATGACACAATTATAGATGGGGATGATGATAATCCCAAGAAGATACCCAAGTGGTGGCACAACAACATTGGATATGTTCTTATAGGTGAAATGGTAGAGGGATGATCATTGAGAGGAAAGAGGAAACAAAAACCAAACATGATTAAAATTTTTTTGATGGCTAATGTTAAGGAAATATATGAGCCACAATTGTTTTAGGAGGTGAAAGGGAGACCTGAATGGGAAAATACCATGGTATTTGAACATGAGAGTTTGATGAAAAATTAGACTTGGGACCTCACAACTCTTCCACCAGGGAAGAAACTCATTGGCTATAGATGGGTGTACAAGGTCAAGTACAAGGTAGATGGTACAATTGACAATTACAAAACAAAATTAGATCCAAAAAGTCTTTCTCAGCGAGAATCCATTGACTATGAGGATACCTTTTCGCCTACAACAAAGATGAGCATCATCTGACTTGTTCTATCCATGGAAACACATTTTAGCTAGAAGGTCCATCAAATGGACGTGAAGAGTTCCTTTCTCAATGGATATTTGTAGGAAGAGGTATACATATATCAACCATAGAGTTTTCAAGTTTATGGGAAGGAACATCTAGCCTACAAAATGAACAAAACTCTATATGGTATGAAGTAGGCACCCAGGGAATAGTACATCCATATTGACAAATACTTGCATGAACATGGGTTCTAGCGGAGTCCTTAAAATTCCAATATGTATTTTAAAAGAATTGGTAAGGATATCATCCTTCTAGTCATATATGTAAATGATATAATCATTATAGGTAGTGAGGAAAGTGCTACAAAACATATCAATCCAATATGAGAAATTTGTTTGACATGACTAACCTAGGCCTTCTACACTATCATTTAGGTCTAGAAGTTTGGAAAACATGTAGAAACAATTTTGTCTCACAAAAAAAATATGCCAAGATTTTACTTGACACATTCATAATGAAAAATTGAAAAATATCATCTACACCTATGGAAAAAGGGATGAAACTTTCATCCAATGTTCACTCTAAGGAAGTTAACGAGTTAGTATATAGGAAACTAGTGGGTGGCTTGATATATCTTACAACCACTAGACCTTATTTGAGTTCTTCTATAAGATTTGTTTCTAGATTCATGACAATGACAAAGGTAGAGCACTAGGCCGTGTTATTGCACAATTTGTGCTCGCCCAAATCCCAAGGAAAGTCGATGCAAGATTGGCATAATAGGGGGTGACCTATCACTGTCGCCGTAATAGGAAACCCCTTTATGTTTAGGAGTATATCAAGATTTACCGTAGGGGAGACGTCTCTGGTGACCTAAAGGGATGATAACTAAGGAAAGGATGCAAGAAAATCCCCCTCTCACTGGTCACTAAGTTCAAAAGGTTCTTATGGCCTTTAAGGGATGAAACAAATGGTAAAATGGAGTGTACCTGCCCAGAACAAGAAAATATAGTAGCTTGCAAGTACAAAAATATGATGTTAGTGCTTCTTAATACCATGAACCTTCAAAAAATGGGCTATATGATATAAAGTTGCAGCAATGTAATAGTTTGTAACAACAATGAGTATTTTGTAACAACCACAAGAAGTATGCCTTGAAATTGCTTGAAAAAGACAAAAAAAAGTGACTCTGACTAGGAAAATTGATAATAAATTGTCACAAGCAAAATTGGCAGTGTTTAGCTAGTATTTAATATCACCTTTGCAGAGAATTTTCTGCAGTTATATGGCTGTTGCAATATTTTGTAACAACAGCAAATTCTAGTGCTCAAAATTGCAAGAAAACACCATGCAAACTCAACATTTATCTAATAGATTGATTGGCAATTGTCACAAGTGATTTCCAGATGAGCTAAGTGTGAGTTATGTAGGTGAATGCAACAATTTAGCATGAATTAGTATGGCTGTAGAAATTATTTGCAACAACAAGAAGTTAGCTAAGGAGTTAGTCTAATTTAGGGTTATTAGCAAAAGCTTCAAGGAGAAAGGTTTGAGTGTTTGTTTGATCAATCATTCACTATAAGGAGTAGACTAGTGCCTTTTAGAGTTTATGGAATCACAATAGCATCGGAAAAACTTGGAGCAAATGAGAAATTATAATACTTTGTCAAAGGAGAAGGGATGAATGGAGGAGGTGTTGGCTACCCAAGGCCTCAAGAATCCAAATCCTAGAGAGAAATTTGCTAGAGAGTAAGGAAACTTAGGCCCTAGCAAATTTTCCTTCCTTAGACAATTGAAATAATGTATGCAATAGGAAAGTAGAGTAGAACTACTAGAGAGATAGCACTTTAGGGCTCTAGTATCTACTTCTAAACAAGGTGCACTTGAAAAATTTAGACAAGTAGAAAACTAGAGAGAGAAAGAAGTAACTTATGTTTCTCTCCTAGGTTTTAAGCAAACAATTTCATAATCTTTAACATGAAACAAGTAAAATTTACCACAAGCATTCATTAACATAAAAAAATTGCATATTTTCTACTTACTTTCACCAAGAATAAGCAAGCCAAACCCTAGTTGAAGATCTTCCACCATGAAAAATAGCCAAGATACACCAAAATAAGCCTCTCCAAGAAGTTGTGCACTAGTTATTTTAGCCAGTAACCCTTAAAGAGGGTACAAATTTCAATCCACACTAAGTGTGTGATGAGTGATGATGAAAAATGAGAGTACTTTCTCTCTATTTATACAATATCAATGACCTTTAATTAATTTTAGGTCATAAAAAGGCCGACCTGGTCAAATTACATTAAAAATCTAGTTTTTACATAAATAAGAGTAATTAGCCGTTGAAATCATCTCCAAGGGTGACATCATGCCCTTCTAGGGTGACGTTGAGGTCCTAGGGTGGAAATTTGGGCCCCATATGCAGAACGTTTGGTCTCCAAATCCCATGGATGATGCCATACATGCCAAGCAACACACAACTGCCCTCATGAATGGAAACCCTAGATTTGGATGACGTTTAGGGTCATAATGATGATGTCATGGGCTCTCAAGGGTCAACATCCAGGTGGAAGAGAAATATCCCCCTGGGTCTAGGTATTCCAGGGTGTCTCTGGAGCAACATCCTTCTTTCTTCTTGGTGCAAGTCTCTAATGTTTCCCTACCAATGGCTAGGGTCACAACATCCATCTGTGGGATTTTAGCCCCATGAAGGTCTGAGCTAATCATTCCCCCATGTGTACCTCTCCATCGAGAAAGGTCTTGCAACAATAAAAAAACACATCCTCCATGGGTTCATAAGTGACAAGGATCATAGCATGTAAATCACATCTAATAATCAAATTACCCAAACATGTGCATCAAACCCCCCTTTACCCAGACAAATGCTCAAAGACATTATGCATTTTAACAAGTCAGGTTTGGAAAAGGTCTCACGGTGTCCTATTGGGATAATCCTCCTTAAGTTTGTGGTGTTTCCCAAGTGAGAACCAATCTAGGTCATGTAAGTGAATGTGAGGTGGTGTGGGGTAAGCGTTTGGGCATGGGGTGCAGTGATAATAGGGAAATGCAGATCTTACCTATGGGTGCCTTTGTATAGGGTGAGTTGCACCTTGTCATAGATGACATTTTTTCCTAGCCCATTCAATGCCTTTTATTCTTAGTTTTATTGTTTTTTATCTTTTTATTTTATGCTTCAAGGGAAGAGATGAGGGACACTATGTTGTCTTAGTGACCAGAGGTGACAACGTTACCCACAAGCATTTCATGGAGATGAGAAGTCTAGCTCGTGATGAGAACCCCTTTCTCTTGGCTATGCCACCAAGAGCCACTACCCTAGTTTTTTAACCAGATATATAGTAGTGTCATACCACTACATGCCCATGGTCATAATAGGTCGGCTCATGATGAGACCTCCCATCCACCAACTAATACCTTGAGTATTTATTTATCTTACGGGTTCCCTTTTCTTACTGAAAAGACTTTTACTACTTTCTTGAGAATCCTTGGGTGAAGCATCTCAAAGGTTTTGTTTTGGATTTTAACTCTTTCTAGCTACTTTTACCCTATAGGCCTTTAGCCCCTTCTTCCCACAATGAAAGGTATAACCCTTCCTAGTGTGTAAATTCCCAATGTTCAAACAAAGATGGAAATTGGTTAGTATGGAGGGAATGGATGATGACCTTTCATAGACCCACCTACTGGAAACCCATCCTAAAGGGAGACCAACGTACTAGGGAATCATGTCACCCTCCCAGGTATGAACAAGTTAAAGAGAATAATTTCCAAGCAAATGTTATGAAATGAAGAAGAATTCAATGCAACATATTCAAGTGCTTCAATAATTAGAGTGACATATACAATGATACCCGGACTCATTACCTCATGGAGCAGGACTTACTACTACTTCAGGACCAAGCTGGTGGGATGGATACTGTTGTTGTTGATAATTGAGTTGCACTGAAGAAAATGAGGGGCCCTCCGGGGCCATGCTCAAGTCATCCGGATCTCGGCACTCCATGTCTAGGACCTGTGGACCTTGATACATGATCTCCTTAGTTATCCCCAGGATAGGGGATAACATTTGGCTCCAACTTGGGGACATGTGCTCACCGTACAGTGCATGAGAACTTAAACATCTCTGGTATGACCTGTGCCTGCAAGATCTCAACAAAATGCATCAGTAATATTCAGGGTGGTGATATCACCCCTCACTCATATATGATATAATAAAATAAATATAAGCATGTATATATACATAATGGAGAAATACAATATGAAAATGAAAATACAATTATGCTAAGATGATATGCAAATGATATATACAATGAATGCAAATTCCTACCTAACTTACTTGTACTTACCTATGAAGTCAAGTCTCTGCCCCATTATGGGGTTTAAAGAGGCATCCACTAAGTGGTAATGATCATTTTCTTCCTTCCAACATGGATAAATAGTAGGAATCGTTGACTAAATTCATTATGATTCTGAAAGGTCCAAGCCAAAATTGCACATTCCCTTTAACATTGTTAGGCTACCCCATCTTTGTATCCCACTTTAAAACCAAATCTCCTTGCTTGTAGTCCCCTCCTTCAGAATAAATTGTTTCTTGTATTCCAGTGTATTGTGTTGAGGGAGGGGGTGGGGCTCTATAATCGATACATCTTCTTGGTTTGGCTCAGTCAACAAATGTTCATCATCCCCTTTCCATTTGACAAAGCCAACTCCTTTCCCTCTAAACCTTATCAAATCGTCAATTTCATCTTCTTGTGTAGACGAATAGTCATCCCAGTCTTCAGAGGGGTTAGAGGCATCATCAGGATAATTACCCCAATTTGTATCTCTCTCCAGCTCCAGAATGATGGGGTGGGATTCTACCAAAGCACTATTCCCTATGTATGTTTTATGCAAATGTAACATCTCATCATTACCTTGTGTATTTTTTTCCTTGTGATTGCTAGGAATATTCTGGTCACCCTTTCCTTTGGTCCATGTTATCTCATTAATATTGTCTTCTTCTACCAAGGGAAGAGCGGTCTAGCCTTGAAATAAGCAGGGATCTATGGATTTGTAGTTACTATATCCATGATTACACCTTTCAATGTGTTCCATCCTCTTTGGCTTGCTATGCAAAGTGATGCAACCTTGGTCCTCGATGGGGATAGTTGTGTAGGACAAGTCTATCTGTAAACTTCTGCCTAAAGTAGCATCCCATTCCCTAGATAATATCATTCCCCAAGTGTTAGGTATATCGATGAAAATGACGTCCATTATGATGGGGAAATCAGGGTAGTTGACAAGGCGGACTTCAAGGCCTTCCATCAAGATGTATACCTTGATCCCCTTTGACTCAAATCTAAAAACGTTGGCATAAGGCCTTGTAACTTCCATCCCCAATTGGTTCATAGCCTTCAAACTCATCATATTGACAGATGACTCGGAGTCGAGCATGTAGTTGTTAAGACATAGGTCATCTATTAGCAAGGAAGTGAGAAAGGGTGTTTGTTAATTTTTCTCAAAATGACTAGTTTGTAATAGTGTGGAAGTCTCTTCAAACAATTGTTGGTCATATGGGGTCTGTTTTGTCAAATAAGGGATTTCCAACATTCCACAAATATTTTTTACCTTTTGTAAGATATAGGTCATACTAGTTCTTAGGTTGGTCCCATCATTTCTAGGTTTTGGGAAAGGTTGGGGTAGATTCCTATCATACACCTAGGGCTCTTCAAGCTTCACCCTTGAGTCCTCACTTGTTTGGCTCAAGCACTCAATCCTAGGCTTCCTCATGTCTTGATTTTATTGGATTTGATTTGGCGTAAACAAGGTAAATATGGAATCTACATAATTAGATTTCTCATGAGTAGCCTTTGGGTGATCACGTTCAAAATGGGAGTATTTACACGATAAGGACATAGGATCATCTTCTTTCCTCGCAACATTTTGTAGATTCAAAGTGTACTAACAAATTTTTTCTTTTGGAGCATGAGGTTTTATTGTCTGCCTAGTATTTTGAGGAAGTCTCGTAGAAGGAGGATTTTGGGCTTGTGATAGTGCCCTTTCCAACTCAGTGATTTCTTCAGAGGTGCCTAGATCCTTAGAGGGTTCATGTTGCTTTGAAAAAATTAAGGCATCTCTCATAGTTAAGATCCCATTCTTCCAAGTACCGGTCCCTTTAGGGGGAATGGCTAACTTAATCTCAATCTTTACCTCTAGTATTTATGGGAAATCATGTTGTTCTTTCTCAACATCTTCCTCATTGGACCATAGGACATCATCTTGGTCCTGGGGAATGGGATCACACCATTTCATATTTTCTTCAATCTAGCAAGCACAATTTTGTGCTTCCTTGAGGTTTGTAGGGAATCGGTTCCTGAGGATGGATTGGAAGTTTCCTTCGAAATAATTTAAGTGTTGTCCGAGAATAGAACTCTCTTGTAGAAAGTCATAATAAATTCAACCAAGTAAGTTATTAAACATGTCATTAAATTCCCTAACAACTTCATCATTTTGTTTGCAAATGTTGAGATATCGGGAATAAAGGTATACCATATATTCCATCACACCCCATCTTTGCGGGAAAACTTTTTCTAAATCTTCACATGCTATGAGGATTTTGATTGGGAGGTTAGTGCTCCATTTTATAGAAAATCCAGTAAATGAGGCAAAGAAAAGTCTCATGAATGTGTTATGATGTTCTTTCCTGGACTAATGGAAGTCATATCCCTCACAAAATTTGGTCCAATGTGTGTTACCAAAATCCCTAGCCTCTCCGAAAAACTTGGGTATCCATGAATCAATATCTCTAGGGAGATCATGTAATCCTCCTTGGATATTGGCCAAGTCTAAAGGGTCAAAGAGTTCTTCAGGAGCCCATTTAGGAGGGTCCATGGGGACAATAGGGACTGCGGGATAAGAAAGTGTGTACCGATGTCCGCTATGGGTCGTCATCAATGGAGTCGCCAGACATTATCCTTGATATTATCAAAAGGATGAGGGGATCACCCTCAGTGGAGTCATCAGGTAAGCTTTGTGAAATGAAGGCTTTGGATAAAGGCTTACCAAAAAGTGTCATTCGAGGAAAATTGAATCGATTTTCCCCGGAAATGAAACCAAAATGTTATCACACAATCTGTACTTGCCCAAATCCCAAGGAAAGTGGATGCAATATTGGCGTAATAGGGGGTGACCTATCACTATCACCTTAATAGGAAACCCCTTTCTTTTTAGGAGTATATCAATATTTACCCCAGGGGAGACATTCTTGGTGACCTAAAGGGATGATAACTAAGGCAAGGATACAAGAAAATCCCGCTCTCACTGATCACTTAGTTCAAAAGGTTCTTATGGGCTTTAAGGGATGAAACAAATGGTAAAATGGAGTGTACCTTCCCAGAACAAGACAACAAGAAAATATAGCAGCTTGCAAGTACAAAAATATGATGTTAGTGCTTCTTAATACCATGAACCTTCAAAAAATGGGCTAGCTGATATAAAGTTGCAGCAATGTAACAGTTTATAACAACAATGAGTATTTTGTAACAACCACATGAATTATGCCTTGAAATTGCTTGAAAAAGACAAGAAAAAGTGACTCTGACGAGGCAAATTGATAATAAATTGTAACAAGCAAATTTGGCAATGTTTAGCTAGCATTTAATATCACTTTTGCAGAGAATTTACTGTAGTTAGATGGCTGTTGCAATAATTTGTAACATCAGCAAATTCTAATGCTCAAAATAGCAAGAAAACACTATGCAAACTCCACAGTTATCTAATAGATTGATTGGCAATTGTCACAAGTGATTTCCGGATGAGCTAAGTGTGAGTTATGTAGGTGAATGTAGAAATTTAGCATGAATTAGTATGCTTGTAGCAATGATTTTCAACTACAACAATTTAGATAAGGAGTTAGTCTAGTTTAGGGTTAGAAAAGGCTAGCAAAAGATTCAAGGAGAAAGGTTTGAGTGTTTGTTTGATCAATCATTCACTGTAAGGAGTAGACTAGTGCATTTTAGGGTTTATGGAGTCACAATAGCAGCGGAAAAACTTGGAGAAAAGTATAAATGATAATACTTTGTCAAAGGAGAAGGGATGAATGGAGGAGGTGTTGTCTACCCAAGGCCTCAAGCATCCAAATCCTAGAGAGAAATTTTCTAGAGAGTAAGGAAACTTATTCCCTAACAATTTTTCCTTCCTTAGACAATTGAAATAATGTATGCAATAGGAAAGTAGAGTATAACTACTAGAGATCTATCACTTTAGGGCTCTAGTAGCTACTTCTAAACAAGGTGCACTTGAGAAATTTAAACAAGTAGAAAACTAGAGAGAGAAAGAAGTAACTTATGTTTCTCGCCTAGAATTTAAGTAAACAATTTCATAATCTTTAACATGAAACAAGTAAAATTTACCACAAGAATACATTAACATAAACAAATTGCAGATTTTCTACTTACTTTCACCAAGAATAATCAATCCAAACCCTAGTTGAAGATCTTCCACCATGAAAAAAACTAAGATACACCAAAATAAGCCTCTCCGAGAAGTTGTGCACTAGTTATTTCAACCAATAGTCGTTAAAGAGGACACAAATTTTAGTCCAAACTAAGTGTGTGATGAGTGATGATGAAAAATGAGAGTACTTTCTCTCTATTTATACAATATCAATGACCTTTAAGTAATTTTAGGTCATAAAAAGATTGACTTGGCCAAATTATATCAAAAATCCATTTTTTACATAAATAAGAGTAATTAACCCCTGAAATCATCTCCAAGGGTGATGTCATGCCCTTCTAGGGTGACGTTTAGGTACTAGGGTGGAACGTTGGGCCACATATGCAGGACATTTGGTCTCCAAAGGCCCTGGATGATGCCACACGTGCCAACCAACACACAACTTCCCTCATAAATGAAAACCCTAGCTATGGATGACGTCTAGGGTCATAATGATGACATCATGGGCTCTCAAGGGTCAATGTCCAGGTGGAAGAGCACGATCCCCCTAGGTCTAGGTCTTTCGAGGTGTCTCCTGTGCAACATCCTTCTTTCTTCCTAATGCAAGTCTCTGATGTCTCCCTGCCACTGGTTGGGGTCACAACATCCATCTGTGGGTTTTTAGCCCCATGAAGGTCTGAGCTAATCACTCCCCCATGTTTACATGTCCACTGGGAAAGGTCCTAAAACAATAACAAGCATGCCCTCCAAGGGTTCATAAGTCACAGGTATCATAGCATTTAAATCACATCTAATAATCAAATTACCCAAACATGTGCATCAAACCCCGCTTTACCTAGACAAATGCTCAAATACATTATGTAGTTTAACAAGTCGGGTTTGGAGAAGGTCTCAATGTATCCTATTAGGATAATCCTCCTTAAGTTTGGGGTGTTTCCTAGGTGAGAATCAATCTAGTTCATGTAAGTGAATGTGATGTGGTGTGGGGTAAGCATTTGGGCATGGGGTGCAGTGATAACAGGGAAATGTAGATCTTAGATGTGGGTGCCTTTGTAGAGAGCAAGTTGCACATTGTCGTAGATGTCATTCTTTCCTAGACCATTCAATTCCTTTTATTATTAGTTTTATTTATTTTTATCTTTTTCTTTTATGCTTCAAGGGAAGACTTGAGGGACACTGTCCTGACTTGGTGACCAAAGGTGACAGTGTTACCCATAAGCATTTCATGGAGATGAAAAGGATGGCTCGTGATGAGACCCCATTTCTCTTGGATATGCCACTAAGAGTCACTACCTTGGTTTGGTAACCATATAGATAGTAGTATCATACCGCTACATACCCATGGTCATAATAGGTCGGCTCATGATGAGACCTCCCATCCACCAACTAATACCTTGAGTGTTTATTTATCTTATGGGTTCCCTTTTCTTACTAAGAAGCCTTTTACTGCTTTCTCAGGAATCCCTAGGCAAGGCATCTCAAACGTTTTGTTTTGGATTTTAACTCTTTCCATCTACTTTTACCCTCTGTACCTTTAGCCCCTTCTTCCCACAAGGCAAGGTGCAACCCTTCCTAGTGTGGAAAATCCCAATTCTCGAACAAAGGTAAGGGAAAATGAGAGGAATAAAGATGGAAAATGGTAAGTATGGAAGGAATGGAAGATGACCTTTCATAGACCCACCTAGTTGCAACCCATCCTAAAGGGAGACTAACTTACTAGGGCATCATGTCACCCTCCTAGGTATGAACAAGTTAAAGAGCATAATTTCCAAGCAAATGTTATGAAATGAAGGAGAATTCAATGCAACATATTCAAGTTCTTCAATAATCAAAGTGATACATACCATGATACCCGGACTCATTACCTCATGGAGAAAGACTTATGGCTACTTCAGGACTAGGCTGGTGAGATGGATACTATTGTTGATGATAATTGAGTTGCACTTAAGAAAAAGAGGGGCCCTCCAGGTCCATGCTCAAGTCATTCGGCTCTCAGCACTCCATGTCTAGGACCTGTGGGCCTCAAGACATGATCTCCTTAGTTATCCTTGGGATAGGGGATAATAGGACGCAACAAAGAAACTGTTGAGATATGTGAAAGGGACACTTTACTTTGGAATTATGTATAGCATAATAAAATACTCTTGACTATGTGTGTATATGGATCCGGATTGGGAAGGTTCTATCAATGATAGAAAATTCACTTATGGATATGTTTTCAACCTTGGCACAAGTGCAATCACATGGACCACCAATAAGAAACATGAAATATCCCTTTAATCGATATCAGAAGAATATTGAGGAGTAGTAAAAGGAGCGTGTGATGTAGTTTGGGTTAGGAGGATGCTTTCAAATAGGTAGATGTAACAAATAGAGTCAACACCCCTATTATGTGACAATCAACAGGTGATCAAACTTGTCAAGAATCTAGTCTTCCACGAGCATACCAAACATATTGTTGTATATTGCCACTTCATCAAATAGCTTGTAGATGATGGATCTATCAAGTTGCGGTATTGTCTCACAAAGGACCAAATTGTAGGCATTTTCACCAATTCTTTGGGTCTTGAAAATTATGTAAAATTCTTGGATAAGCTTGGTGTAGTTAGTAGATTGACCATTAAGGGAGGGTGTTAAAGTAAATATTAGATTATAATGGTGAATTAGATATTATACTTAGGAATTAATAAAGTCAATTTGAGTTTAGGTTATTTTATTCTTTTATATCTTGTTTCACTTTATTTTGTTTCTTGGTCCATCCCACATTCATAAAGTGGATTGACCCTACTTGTTTGTAATCCTATATAAGAAAGCCTTCGCTTTCTCATTAAGTAATGCAATATGGAGAACTCTTTCAAGTTATATTGGTTTTTTTATGTGTTCAATTTTCCTAATAGAACCATTTCCCGGCTTCTCCATCTAGAGAATGAGAAAACATCCTAGAGAACACATCATCACATTTATGGAGAACTCTTTCGAGTTATATTGGTTTTTTTATGTGTTCAATTTTCCTAATAGAACCATTTCCTATTTTCTCCATCTAGAGAATGAGCAAGCATCCTAGATAAGACATCATCATTTTTGACATAGAAGTAGTTTGTACAGTCTTGGAAGGCAGTAATGTGATATTATATGGAAATACCATTTTTCCCACTGAATCTTGGGAACAATATGAGCTATACATTAGTGAAATCCTCATGGCGTTCTAGAGGAGGTAGGAAAAAGGGTTTGAACTTGGAAACTAGCCAGGAATGAGGATGGGTCTGGGAATCCATATGAGAATGTTAGGTTGGGATTTGAGGATGGGAAGGAGTCCAAAATGATGATGGATATCTTGTGGGGGTAAACATTTGGAGTGTGGGGATGACCCAAAACTATGGAGGTGATGTAGGGTCATCTGTATGGGCTTGGAATATTCTTCTTCCTAAGTGAAGCTTTATAGAACAATGTGGTATTCAATTTTTCATATTTTTCAAAATAAACAACCCCTTCACAGATCTATCAAGGGTGGGCTAATATGGGACACATACTTAGAGATCTACCCTGGGGTATCATTGAAGTATTGGAACGTAATATAAGAATACTAATGTACTTAGAATATAACAATAAACAATGGAATAGTACAATCTAGTAGATTACGTAGAGATGAGCTTGAATCCTTTTGTATTCATTTCCATATCTATTCTGGATATGATACTAGAGTGACCAAATGTCCTATGAAATTGGACCTTCTGACAACAAATATAGAATCCAACTTATTGGGGTGTACTCCTTCACCTGTCTCTTTTCATTGTGGAGTTTCCTTTCAAAGTAGTCTTTGAACTTCTTTAAGAACTCTTTAGTTATCAATTATTCCTTGAAGAGAAAGAAATATACCTTGTTTATATGGTAGGGGGTAATTGATCCAATAAATAGACCCTTTCAAAACTTCTACACATACATCTCATCCAATAATTTGTTCCCTCTCCAAATAGAGTACAAAATTATTTTGTCTACTAGGATGGTTCCTCGACAACAATGCTAATTCTTATGTTTTCCCTACATTTTCCCCAATATCCCACAAGGGGGTCAAATGTCAGGGCATACTATGGAGGATGTACATTCTTGTGCCACTCTAGGCCTTCAAGCTAGTTCTCGGTCTAGAGGGGGGATACCCACAATAATTTCGTAAGGTAAGTATATCATGTATATCACTCAAGGAAAGCCTATTTAAAAGATGAAGATCACACTATATTTATCATAATGAAAGTGGGTGCATGGAGTCATTCTATACTATAGAATTCAAACACAATGAGGATTTTGGTTTTATTTTTGGAGGAAATTCAAAGGGAAGAAAAATAATAGGGGGTTTTGGACAAGACTTCATCCATTTGAATGATCTTTTAATCCCTAGGTATCAATATCTAGTTAAACAAGGAAAATGACTCAAAGAAAACAAATATGGGCACAGGAGGAGGTAGAACTACTTTCCTATAACATATTTATTAGAAAGAAAACTAACAATAAAGACACAACATAGATTTGTTAGCTCATTTAGCATGATACAAGACAAAAAAAAATCAAGAAGATGAGTACATAATAAATTTTTTGAATTAATTTCCAACTAATGTCTATAGATTCACTTGAGATCTCATGATTGATCCAACAATTTGTTTAACAAACAAAGGTTTTAGGGTTGGGGGTTATAAACTCTCATATCTAAAACAATTATTTTATTAATAAAAAAATACTCTAGGGGTTGGGATTACATGGAGCACTATACTGGGATTTTTTTTCTCCTTTACAAATCCTACTACTCAAATAATGCTTACAATTAAAATGAGAATGGAGAAGATGAGACATGGGAGGAAGAGAGAACCATCTATTATTTTAAAATTGGAATACTTTAGGAAAATCTTTTATTTTTTATGGACTTGGTATTTGTATTCTCCCTATTCAATTGCAAAAGTTAAAATTTCACAAAATGAATAACCTCTAGGTGACAACATTAAATTTGGGAATTTATATGCTTCCTAGATAATCATGCCCAACATTTGGTTCCAAGGGCGCTTTCAACCCACTATTTTTGTTTAGTCCTTTGATTTAAAAATTTATTTCACTGAAATGTTATCTAACTTCATGTTTAGAGGCTCTCCACTCTCTCTTAATCCCATTAAATAGGGAGCTTTCAAGCAAAATATTCCCCTGGCAAGTCATTAATTTGCACACATGGGGGAGCTTATCTAGGTATCTTCTTCTGATTTGGACATTTCCCTCTTTGGAGTACGAAAAATCACCTACGTGTGTATAGGTGAATGCATTCAAAATTTGAAATTGGGTAGAAGAAGTTGTTAGAACAATGTATAAGGGGATCAACGAAGGCATTTGGCCTAATCAATCAATCGATAGTTCAAACAATGTATAGGGGGATTAATGGAGGCATTAGACCCAAATTATAAGTAAATAGGTGATATTGAACACTAAGTAGGGACCTGATGGGGGAATCATGCCTGATATTCTAGTTGAACATTGACACCTCAAATTCCTTAAAATTTGTATAGAGATTCTTGGAAGATTCCATTGATGGCATGGAGGTTCCCTAGATGATGTAGATATTTTTTCCACGTGACTCCTTCCCATAGGGACACCTATTTCTCTCGGAATCCACATGGTAGGTAATGACATTGTCTCAAGCCATGTGTATTCTCTTCATTATTCCATCTATATTGCTATGGTATGGAAGTTTTCCTTTACCTTAGAATTTTTCATCATTTGTTCAAACTATGAACCAGACTAGGAGAACACTGAGATCATGAAGAAAGGGTCCAATGGGGTCATCGATTCTGATCATTCAATGTGTTCCCTTAAATACTAAGTAAATGAAAAATATGAAGAAGAGAGGTATGCCAGTTAAAGAGTACACTGAAGATTATTATATATTAAACATTAGCGATGGTCATATAGAAGAAAACCCATAAAAAGTTGCTAGATATCTTAGTGGAATAAGATATGAGATTCATGGTGAAATTGGTATTTTATCTCCAAGAACTATTGATTAGGCATATCAGTTCACCCTCAAGGAAGAGGAAAAGTTGGAAAGGCAACAAAGTCAAAGAGGAAGAGGTCGAATTACAACAAAAGGTAGAGGACGATAAAGTGGCAGTGGAATATTTCCAACTCAAAAAGAAGAAGCCAACAGTTCGCACCAGTAAGGACATTCATCAAGAGGTGGTGATTTTAGAGGAACAAGATCTTATTAAATAGATATGGGTTATCTTATCAGATGTTATAAATGCAATAAATTTGGGAATATATCTTATGAGTGTCTAGAAAAAAATTCCACAAGTAAAGGAAGTACAAATGTTGTGCGAGATAAGGAAGATAGTGTGAAGCCACACGTGCATGACAATGCACCAGAAGTTGGAGATTCTTTGTTGATGAAGAGAGTTTTTCTAAATCCAATCAAGGAGATAAAAGAACCTACACAAAGGAAGACACTCTTCAGAACTGTATGTAAATCCAACGATAAATGTTGTAAAGTCATTATTGATAGTGGCAGTACTCATATTTGGTGTCTATAGAAACAGTTGAAAATTTGGGTTTGAAGAAGACAATACATCCTATTCCATACAAAGCATCATGGTTTCATAAGGTACATTAGTTGTTATTCAATGAGAAATTTGAAGTGGAGTTTCAAATTGGAAGCTACAAGGACAAGGTACTCTATGACATTATGCTTATGGATGTGTGTCATATTTTTTTAGGTGGACCTTGGTAGCATGAGAGGAAGGAAACACATGGTGGAAGGAGCAACACATACACTTTTGAGAAGGATGGAGAGAAGCATACACTCTTACCATTAAAATATGAAGGTGCAGCTGAATAAATCATCCCCAAGGTACTGCTAATCAGTGGAAAAGAATTTCTGCAAGATATTAAAAATGAGGAGGTACTCTTTTCTTTAGTTGGTAAACCCAAGGTAATTCTTACTAGCACAAGTTTAAATTATTTGCTTGAAGAAGTTAAAAATTTGTTGGATGAGTTTGTTTGTATTGTGGTTGATGAATTTCCAAGTGAGTTACCTCCCATAAGAAGCATTAGTCATCATATAGATTTAATTATAGGGACTGATCTTTCTAATAAGGAAGCATATCGAATGACTCCAAAGGAGAATGAGGAGATTAAAAATCAGGTACAAGAGTTGTTGGATAAGGGCCTGATCAGGGAAAGTTTAAGCACATGTGTTGTTCCTACAATGTTAAGTCTAAAGAAAGATGGAGGATGGAGAATGTGCATAGATTCCAAATCCATAAATAATATTACAATTAGGTACATATTCTCATTACCTTGTATTGATGATTTGATGGATTGCTTGAGTGGTGCATAATATTTTTTTAAATTAGATTTGAAGAGTGGGTATCATCATATGAGAATTAGAGAAGGAGATGAATGGAAAACAACTCTTAAAACAAATGATGGGTTATATGAATGGTTGGTAATGCCTTTTGGACTCATAAATGCTCCTAGCACTTTTATGAGGTTGATGAATGAAGTGCTTAAGGAATTTATTGGTAAATTTGTCATAGTTTGCCTAGATGATATCCTGATCTATAGTCAATCTAGAGAAAAACAAAAAAACATTTGAGACACCTCATATTGGTTTTGAATAAATTGCAAAAAGAAAAGCTACTAATCAATCTGAAAAAGTGCAGTTTTGTGAAGACAGAGTTGGTTTATTTGGGCTTTGTGATATCAAAAGATGGCTTGAAGATGGATCAAGAGAAGGCTAGGGATATAATAAAATGGCTTACCTCAAGGAGTATTTTTGAGGTAAGAATATTTCATGGTTTGGCAAGATTTTATAGAAAATTTACCAGAAATTTTAGTGGAATATGCGCTCCAATTGCAGAGACAATTAAAAAAAGAAAACAACCATATAAGTGGACAAAAGCAGGTGATAAGAGTTTTAGATTATTAAAGTAGAAAAATACAGAGCATCCAATTTTAGCATTGCCATATTTTGATAAACACTTCTAGGTTGAATTTGATGCTGGTGGGACTACAATATGAGGTGTTCTAAGTCAAGAGAGAAAACTTGTTGCTTACTTTAGTGAAAAATAAAATGAGGCCAAACAACAATATTCTTCATATGATAAATAATTTTATGCCATTGTTCAAGCATTGAAGAAATGGAGACATTACCTCATGCCTAAGGAAATTTTCCTTTATATTTATAACCATTCCTTGCAACTTATCAACAATCAAACAAAATTAAGTTAGAGGCATGTTAAGTGGGTTGAATTTTTGCAAAATTTTAACTTTTTTATCAAACATATAAGTGGGCAGTCAAAAGAATTAACAGATGCATTAAGCAGAGTCAATTTAATTTTGCTTGAATTTCAAGTGAATGTCTTAGGATTTGATGAATTAAAGGAGATGTATAAGGATGATGTGGATTTTAAAGATGCTTATGCATCTTGTGAGAATCCAGTAAGCAGAGACAAAAGTCCATGGTTAGATTATGTGATACAAGAAGGATTATTATTCAAAAGAAACAAATTGTGCATTCCAAGATGTTCCATGAGGGAAATTTTGTTGAAGGAAAATCATAGTGGAGGATTATCATGACATTTTTGACAAGAAAAAACTTTTGCTCAGTTAAGTGCATTTTATTTTTGTCCTGGTATGAAAGTTGATGTTAAAATATTTGTTGAAAGATGCATGGTATGTCAAAATGCAAAGGGAAGGAGTCAGAATGTTGGATTGTATCAGTCATTTCCAATCCCAAGAAGACCATGGGATTCTGTAAGTATGGACTTTGTGCTAGGATTTCCAAGAACTCGGAAAGGTAATGATTCAATTTATGTGGTTGCTGATAGATTCTCAAAATGACACATTTTATATCCTGCACAAAGACGAGTGATACAACTAATATTGCAAATTTATTCTATAAAGTAGTTAGATTACATGGATTTCCAAAAAGAATTATTTCTGACAGAGATACAAAATTTGTTGGTTATTTTTGGAGAAATATGTGGAAAAATTTAGAAACCAAACTCAATTTCAGTTCAACATACAACCCATAGACTGATGGGAAAACAAAGGTGGTAAATAGAAGTTTGGGAAATATTTTAAGGTGTCTGGTAGGTGAACATCCCAAACATTGGTACCAAGTACTTTCCCAGACAAAATTTGCATATAATGATTCACCTAATAGAAGCACAAGGTTAATTCCATTTCAAATTTTATATGGAATGCACCTAAGGGAAATTTATGAATCAAGAAAATTAGGAAAACAAGAAATGAGAAGTGTTGATGGTGAGGATTTTGCAATAAGTATGTAGGAACTGCATGATAGAGTCAAGTAGCAACTTCAAGAAAGAAACAACAAGTGCAAACAGAGAGTAGAATTGAAGAGGAGATGGATGAATTTTGAAGTTGGGGACTTGGTTATGGAACACCTTAGAAAGGAAATATTTCTTAGATGGTCATACAACAGATTGAAACTTAAAAATATTGGACCCTATAAAGTGTTGAGGAAGTTTTCCTCAAATGCTTATGAAATATAACTTCCAAGTAACATTGGAATTTCTCCAATTTTTACTATCTCATAATTGTATCCCTTTAAGGAAGCAACAAACATTTAACAAATGCACATGTTAATGACAAAATTTAGACCATAGAATGGGAGAAATAACTACCTACAATACATCAGAAACATATTGAATCAGTTTTGGACAAGAAAGTAGTGAAGAAGACAAGGGATAAAGATTACTTTTAGTACTTGGTCAAGTGGAAAGGACAACCACTTGAGGATGCGATGTGGATGATAGCAACATAAATTTCCAAGTATCACAAAAGTATTGAACAACTTATGAACAAATACCATGAACATGTCATTTTTTCCCCAGGAGTCTGATGCAATAACATCTTTCGAAGTCAACTAGTAATAAACCTCTAGAAGGTCTTAGGAATTTATGAGAGGAAGTTGGTTTCCTCATTGCTACGAAATATTGTAATTTGTTAAGTTTGTCATAGTTCTAGAACAATTCCAAGTGTGTTTACGAGAAGAGAGTGTTTTTCCATGTAATGTATCATATATGCTTATTTTAGATAGGAAGTTGAAGGAGTTAGACAATCTAGGGTGAGCTGGAGAATTGTTTGGATTCGATCATATTCAGGGAAATGAATTAGTTGTTATTGAAAAAAATAGAGGCTTTTGTTTAGATTTGAAGATACAATCCAATCTTTGTGATTGGAATATATATTTTCTCTTGTTTATATAAATAAAACACCCATGGGAGTGAAAATGCAGGAGTGGAAGTAATGAAAACATAAGAGTGTTTATGAAAAATTGTTATACTATTTAAATTTAACTATCTATTGAGTGATTTTATCTCCCAACTCAATTTTTTGCAAATTGTTAATGGTTGTATTCATTTGTTTATGTCAAGATTTATAATGTATGGAAGCATTGAAATCGCAAGGGATAAAACTATGGTGTTCAGAATCTTTTGCAGCTTTAATTAAGCAAAGTCATTATCCTCAGCAAGGTTCCAGTTCAACTGGACCAGGTCTTAAACCCTTCAAAAGAAACAAGCCTTTGTTTTCCCTGGTGGACTAGTGTCCGATGTCCTGGTGGTTGGGTCATAGATCCGAGAAGGTTCGAGAGGTTTCCTGAAGGGCTGATGGTCCGGTGTCCTGGTGATCTGCTGGTCCAGTGGTCTGATGTTTTGGTGGTTGTTTCGCAAAGAAGAGAAAGAATCATGAGTTTTGTTCCCAGTGGTCTAGTGGCTAGTTAACAGAAGTGTCAAACCATGGGAATTCAGGCCATTGAAATAAAATTGGTTTAAATGAGTTGTAGCTAATCTGGGTTGGCATTAGTAGGTGAGTGAGGGGTCTAATGGAGGCATCAGACCCGATCTTTGAATCAACCCTATTGAACATATCAAACTCTTTGAACTATGAGTATAGATTCTGTCACATACCCACTGCGGCGTAATAGATTTTTCGCCTTTTCTCGAGGGAAAGAATCCCCGAGACCCTACGGGGCTTAGCACATGCTACAGATGCCATCTTTTCCTTGACAGAGTCTCTGCACAACCTCCCGGTCTTAAGGATAGTTCAGTTTCTTTTATGAGCCAAAACGGCTTCTTTTGATTCCTTGCTGGAATCTCAATTCAATCGTTCCACATGTCCTTCAGAAGTTCCCCTGTGCGAGCAGCACTAGGCATGAGCTCCACGACTCCCAAGTGACCACAGCACTATGACCAAGGCCTATTCCCAAAGGCGCTTGTCGCAACTCGCCATCTCGCGAGTTCGTGAGTCGAAGCTCTCAACTCCTCCTTTCCAATCTTGTGATACCCGAGATCATGAAATGGGTATAGCTCCCTTCTATCAGCACCCTTCGCGCGTGACCACCGGTTAAGCTAAACACCATCTCCCGTCGCAACTCGTGACTTCACAAGTTGTAGCGATGAGCCTTCGTGTTCTTATCCCACGAATCCCTGAGACATGAGAAATCAACGGAGTGTTGACTCCTTCTCCCCAAACGACGCGTGTCCACTTGTCAACCATGCAGGTCCCACCTTACGGCCCTGCCACGTGTCCCTTCTCTTGTGCCTCGGCTCTCAGCACTTCACGACTTCTGCAGTCGAGACAAGGTCCTCTCAACCTGAACCCCCGAATGCGCGATATGTGATGGGGTTCCTGATCCAACGGTCCTCTCGCGACCTAGATCCAACAGTTGTCTCCGCTCCTCGCTATTTCGCAACTTCGCAAGTTGTGGCGTCCAACCTTGGCACCTTCCCTTCACGAAACCCCGAGAAGCGATGTTAGCTTTCCCTCTCGCGTTGTCGCTAATCACGACTTCGCAACTCGAAGGGTTGAACTCTCGTTCCCTTATCTCACAAATCCCCGAGAAGCGAGAGGTCAACGGGTGTTGACTCCTTTCACTAGGTGACACATGTCCACCTATCTATCGCATGGGCCCACCTTGCGGTTCCACCACGTGTCCCTCGTCCCCAGCTTCGGCACTTCGCGACTTCACTTCCCAAAGTGCTACCTCCTTAGTATCCTGACACTCGAAGTGGCGAGATCCTGAAATCCTCTCTACTCCTTATCGCAACTCGCGACTTCAGGACTTTCGGGACAAAAGTCTCGACCTCCTATCCGCCAATATGTCGAAATGTCGAAATTCCGACACATCATCAACGCGGGTCCCACAACAGAACTTCCCACCTTTTTGGAGTTTCGGACTTCGCGACTTCGCGAATCCTGAGGCAAGCTTTCGGTTCTTCAACCCACGAAACCCCGAAATACTGAGTTCCAATGCACTTCACCGATAACTAGCTCACACAAATCCTTTTTCCCCTTCGGAACTTCGCCTTTCGCGACCTCGTGAATCTTGAGGCAAGGGTTTTAACTCTTCAACTCATGAATCCACGAAATGAGATTACGCGAGTGATCCAATGGTTCTTGTCGACTCAGATCCTACGGTCCGATTTCTCCCGAACTTAAAACTTGAAAATAGGCTTATCGTAACTCCCCTGCTCCTTTGCAAGATCTGACAGCTCTCGGGACTTTGCAAATTCTCCATGGAGAATTCTGACCGTCCAATGCCTCCTTGACGACTCTTGCCAAGCGAACACGGTAATTCCTTCGCTCCTATTTCGAGATTTCAAGAGGATCATTCTTCCTCGTACATGGTTACTAAGACTTGCGCCTTCAAATCCTTTTCCAGTTTCTTGGTGAGCTTTCTAAGAAGGGTGTATCTATGGGGAGATCTATCCAAGGTATTACCTGAGACGGATAAGGGTATAGATTTCCTGAGAACAGACTTGAAGTCTAAATTAATTCAATATGTGTATAAATAGTGATTTCTAAAACATAAGCCATACGTAGTCTTTCCATTATAAGCATGCAACCACCATTTCTAAATCAAAACACTACACAGGCAGTCTTATACGCAAACCATTCATAAAACTGCACAGACTATGAGCATACATGTCAGCATATAAATTTCAAGATGCAAGATGTAAAACACTTATAAGAAATAACACCAGATGTGATTGCAACTGCTGAGAGGGGTGCTCGTTTTCACCCAACCGTAGGCTCATCGACTCCCAACGGATTTACCACTAGCCACCCCCGAGCTGAGACCACGATGTTGTGAGACTGCGTCTATGTTTGCCAGTGACCGAGAATGAAGGTTACTCTCCTCCTTCTCTGCTATCACTCACTCTGTGTTTTTTCATAGTTCCTCTTCCTCTTTCCCTCACGTCTGCCCTTGATCGCCCACACTTCCTGCATTTTCTCTGTTCAGCGAGGTTGTGTGTGGCACAAATTTCCTCGCAGTGGTCAGGTCTAAGGACTCTACGGATGGGCGGTTCACCCCCATCCCTCATTACTCATGAGGAGCCCTTTACCTACCAATCCTAACGACTCATTTAATTCGGGGCCAGCGAGCTTCTCTTGATTCTCCAAGCCAGTGAAGTCCAAATACGGTATTGGTTTTGGGTGGAAGTTAACGCCACCATTCTAGGTGCCTTCCACCACCTTTCTTCAGCCATCGTGGTCTCTTTTTCAGCACCTTCACCTCTCAGCAGTCCTAC
>SNQJ01S0086018.1:28262-52679 GCA_010110895.2 Picea sitchensis | reverse complement strand
CCTTTTCCACAAGGTCCATTCACATCACACATTCACATTTTTGAGTTTGCCACAGTTCTTAGCCAGTATAGTTATTTTTACAGACTGGGGGAAACAGGGTGTTACAGATTCCCTTGTTGATGTGGATATTCCCTAATGACTTTGGATATATATCCACATCACACCTTCCTATAGGGCCACTAGTCTCTCGCTCTCAAACTCCACGTGTCTTATCATGGTGATGCTATACATCCTTTTATGATATGAAAATTCACCTTTTCCTTAGAAGTTTTTATAATTTATTTGAACTCTGAATCTAGATAGGTGAATACTAAATTCATGTTAAGGGGTACCCATGGGGCATCGACCCCAATAAGTGAATCTACCAAGGAAAACACTTGAACAATGTAGATGGGGCCTAATACAAAGATTGACCAAGATGAAGAATTCCATTGAAAGCAACATTTGAACAAGTGTAGTGGGGGCCTGATCAAGAGATCGACCCCTACATGGACTTTGACCAAGCCAATTATTCAAACAAGTAAGCGGGGGCTCAATTGGGAGATCTCCCCCAATGTAAAATTCGATCAAAAGAAACATTCAAACTAGTTTAGTTGGTACCTGATTGGGAGATTGGCCCTGGTATGAAATTCAACCAAAGGAAACATTCAAACAAGTTTAGTGGGAGCCCGATTGGGAGATCATCCTTGACATGGAAACTGACCAAGGAAAACATCGAACTAGTATGAGGATAGACGGCTTGGGGAATTGACCCTAATTCAATAATCAACGAAGGAAAACACTAGAACAATAGTAGAGGTGTCGTGATTTGGAAATCAACCCTAATCTAGAAATGGGGTTGGAGCAAAGCTTGGTAAATGATTAAAAAAAAAAAAAAACTAATGGTGAAGGATGCCAATTGCTAAAGGATTGAGAGAAATTTGGTAAAGTGTGAGATTCTTTAAAATGTGAAAGTTGAGGAGGAAAGGCTTGGTTTTGAATGGAAATGGACTAGTCAAGTGCTTTGGGCTCAAAATGTGATGGTAGGCTCAGTGAGGTGATAAAAATCCTCAACTGGGAGAGAGAGGCAGTTAACTAAGGTTCTCTCTCTCCCACTTGTATATTTTTTTCACACTATGTTGACAACCTCAATTAACTATCTAATTCACCTTATTGAAAACCTTAGTGAACTACTTGGTTAAACATCTCATTATGATTGAGCCATGTCACCTTGATGATAATGTCGATAATACATGTCATTAATGGTAGAAAGATATCAACACATATGACAATTTTTGTATCCACCTTAATTACATATAAAACACCTTGAATTGTTCTAAATGTATCCTTGGTCGCATCTCATTCACAACCTTAATTACCTCCTCAACTAGAGATCTCACAATGGCCTCACTAGATCATCTCAATGACAAATTTGATAATACATCTCAATATTGCAGATAAATCAACCTAAACAAGCCTTCGTACCTACCATGATTTCCTCAAAAGCAAGTACATGATGTAAACTCAAGCTATACTTGATGACAACCTTCATAACACCTCAATAAATATCTGATCCATGCCCTTGATATTGAGTTGATATAATAAATTCACTCATTTACCTTGTCTAAACATCGACTTATTCTAAATGTATCCTCACTAACATCTCCCTCACAACCTTACTTGAAATCCTCAACCAAATATCTCACTATGACATGGTCATATCATCTCAATGAAAACCTTGATAATACATCACATTATGGTAGAGAAATCAACCTTGACAAGCCTTTGTATCCACCATGATTTCCTTAAAAGTATGTACATGATGTAACCTCAAGCTAATGGAAAACAACCTTGGTAAACACCTCAATACATATCTCATTTAGGACCTTGAAATTGAGCTTAATTTAATAAATCCACTCATTCATCTTGCTTGATGAATCTTACAAAATCGTTATAAAACAAAGGCTCTTGGACATAAAGATTGTAAAGATTGCTTCAATACTTATTCTTCATTATTATAACTAAATATTCTTCATTATTATAACTAAATAGATCTGATTAAATTTTTTTTATCCATTATCATACCTAAATGCACATGCTCCACTGCATACAAGATGCATTTGTGATAGTACTTGCTATACAGAAAGTTGGAATTGCAACATTATGATACATTATGATACATAGAAAGACACAACCAACAATAATGTGACACAATTTAGACTTTCGAGTCTATTTTCATCAAAGAATTTTGGAATGTAAGTACTCATTATTGTATCATGTTCCATCAACCTCGCCCCATATATCCACCCCATATATTTATAAGACCCTTTTATGATCTATGAGGTCCCTCATCATGAGAAAGGTTGCACATTATCGTTGACTTTACCATTACGGGCAACACAAGGGATGATCATTGACAGTGTTCTTTTATAGATAGCTAATCAAACCAAGATCACTTGTTCACTTAATCTATCAACCAGGGATTCATTTATACTTTCCTGACACTATGCACGATAAATCGTGCAGGACATGGTATCTTGGATTGAATAAGGTTTAATGAAGTCTAAGTTTCAGATTAATTTCTAGCCAACAACAAATCTTATTCTTAAATAAAAATGGTCACAACGGTGAATTCTAATTTTAGCTTTGCATAATTAAGAAAAATGATTACTACAACAAATTATATTCTCCTATCACACATTTAAAAGAAATGATTTCAACAACAAACTATATTGGACTCTTGCACAATTAAAGAAATCAACACAACAAAAAATTCTATGATAAATCTAAGTAATACAACCCATTAAATTTTCTGAAAAATGGAAATTAACAAACCCGTTAATGCCCAGCTTGTGGATGCCTCTTTTGAAGGCATACACAGATAGTAAAATTTCAGTCTATGCTGTCCCTTGCTCTGAAAACCACACTCTAAAAGGACTTTTTCACTCTAATTCGAATTATTAAGAAGAAACTTTAATTAAATGACTACTAAAATAATGAAATCTAATGCTAGAAATGAAAGTAAAAATAGAAAGAAAAGAATTGGGCACATGGCACTTTTGAATGGGCCCTTGTTCATGGTTCCGACTGCATAAAGAAACGGAGTAGGCTAAACATGTAGTAAACAGATCCACTTTTCAGTTTAAAAAATGGGTTTGAATTCGGTTAGATTTTCAGGGGTAGTCTGAGTTTCGCCCTATTTTAAATCAACCCAGATGCTCAGAAAATCAACCAAAGTTTTGAATTAGCCAAAAATTTAAAACCGCATGTTGAGAGGCCTTCAGGAAAAGACACTGGGGAAGAAAGATTGCTCCCGAGTTTGCAATAGCTAGGTGTTGGTTTTACCTTATTCTGGTTGCATTCCTAGGGTAATCCAAGAACCCAAAATACTCTTCTTGGATAATCAAAGGAAAAGGATATTCGTCTCGGATGTGGAGACTAGAGCTTGCTTCTACTCTATCATAAAATGTTGAATCCTATTTCCAAATTACTTGATTGTAAACGAATGAGGAGAAGGCCTTGAGCTGTATATCCTCGCATAGGGGTTTGGGTTCCACCTGGAGTTATCTTGTATAATAAAGTTAAACTAGCACAATTCATAGAGAAAATATTGATTGTGAGGTGAAGCAGTGGAAAATGCATCAAAAAAATTGTTCTGGGGTGTGAATCTCAGTCACATGTCCAGCTACTATCTGCTAAATCTTGAATCTTGTCCATCTCTCGTGGAGGAATATACCATAAACTTTGGATGGAACTCTACATGATAGGGCTTGCAAAGCTAGCCCACACACCTATTGAACTTAACCTCGGCTATGGGCCAACTGTTCCCTGTAGTGTCTGATCTTGTTCTTCCATTTAGCTTCCTAAGCAATGTACATCTTGAAACATTTTTTCCTTCAACTTCTCAATGGACTGATGATGGATTTCCTTGTCAATCACACCAAAGTCAAACGGTTCATCCTTGTTTCTCTAGTTTGGAAAATCAAGTTTTAGTTGCAATAATGCATGAGTGTTCACCCTTATGTCATCAAGGATGAAACTATGAACTTTTCTTCATAGTAAAGTATATCCTCTGTTTTTCCTTGTGACCGATCTTCCTCTTCTTAAGCATTCTCATGCTTTGCAATTAAATCTTCTTCATAGTGTTCTATTGATATATTCTGGTGATCCTCAAAATTTTGTGTACTTCTATGTTCTTTTGAAATATTATTCCCATTATATTCCATTTCATTATGCTATGATATTAAATGTGTTTTGGAATCAATAGCTTCTAAAAGAAAATTTGTATTGGAAGCCTTTGTCTCGTACTCAATAAGTTTTTGTTTCATCTTTGTATTTTATAATTGAATCCTATCATTTGTTTTGAGCAATCTGAGATATGAAGGTTTTCTTAACAATTGAGAGCTATAGGCTGGAGGCACTTTATGATTACCATTTTGTTTGCACCTTTCCTTGTTGGATTATGCTTGTGCCACTCCCTCTTGGATGTTGGTTTCTAGAGGTTCCATCATTTGAGCATCAACGTATTCATCTGTCTCATATCCAGATGAAAAGGTTTCATTTCCTCCACATGAATTTGATTCCAATTCAACAACTTCAGGCATTGGTGCCTTTCCTTTGTTGTTCAAATTTCCATCCTCCTCATGCTAAGTTGACTTCAATGCAATGGCAGCTCTGGTCATACTTCTTGTCCTTCTAGGAGGAAGTTAATCTCTTTCTAATCTTGATCGTGACCCTGATCCTATCATAGCATCCTTAGTGGTTGAAGTATTTCCTTTATTCAATCTCTTAAGGCTCTGATGCACAAAAGGTGATAAAAATCTTGCTCAAGGCTTCCTGCCGATAACTCTACCCTCTATGAACATATCCCAATCCCACCCCCTTTCTCTCAGCTCACTTAAGATAAGCATCTTCATATGACCTGATGGTATAAATTGCTTTCAGTTTATAACATCCTGTGAGCTGTGGTGGTCACCTTTGAGATGCTTTTGAAAAGGAAGAAAGGGAGATTGATGTGCTGATGATTCCGCAAGTGAAGCATTAGTGTAATGTGATTATAGTAAAATATTCTAAACCTCCATTCACAAGTTACGAATTTATGCAAGTGGAGGGAAACTTCTTTCCATGGTGATATGAGCACACCTCTTAAGACCCCTTTCTCGAAGTCTTTAATCCTAACCCCAGGTCCTAAAAACTGGCCACAACTTCCTGGTGGAAGCTTGATGTTTTTATACCACTTTCTCCATTTCTGGGCAGTCTAGTTGCTTTGGCAATGGAGGCCTCTGTGATCTCAATTCTGAGCCTTTTGACCTCAATATGATCATCCTCAAATGTCCTTGCGAATTCCAATGTTATTGGGGATCATGACCCTGGCCTAAATAAATCGAGCTACCCAACCCTGAGAAAGATGACTAATGCCTCTGGATCAGTAGACATAGCATCAACATTGTCTGGCTTAGCTCTGTTCATAATTCGGTCCATAATGCTCTGAGATCTCGACTCTGTTTTGCAATGACATTGTGAAACAATCCTTGATGCAACCTGCCAACAACCATCGATGAAATATGTAGAATCGATTACCAACAACCTTGTGGAATCCGTCGAATCAACCAATAGTGGAGTTTTAATTGATCAAGTTAATGTAATGGCTATGAGTGTTTTGGGTTTTATGTTGAGGGCTTGTAGGAATAAGGGATTCGGAAAATGAAGTTTCAACTCATCAACACAGGTAAAATGTACACCAGGTCGGTATGGAGCCATGCAATCACGCCCTTAGTCAATATGGTGGTTCCAGAATCATGCAATCGCATCCTTGGCCAATGCAGTGGTTTCAGAACTTATTTGGTTCTAAAGAGGGCAATGATAGCAAGTAATGATAGGGCTTGTCGTGTTGGGAGTGATGGAAATGACGGAGTAATAATCGGTTAATGCAAAATTATTGGCATGATCTCCATTATCGTAGCACGATCTAGCCTTATTTTTGAATGACTAGGGCGAGTCACACATTCAAACCATGACAGAGGAGGGTTCACACCAAAAATATTCAAAAAGATACCCTTGACTCGGTTTTGTATAGTGTAAATGAAATGAACATAACACAAACGCTAATGATCATGCTGCCACTGCTCTTAAATATATATGACTATGCCAAACACTGATATTAATGTGTTGTTGCTTGAACCTGGTGTACTAAACAGAGACAGGGCGTGTAACAGGTTGGCATCCTTTCAACTGTAATGGGATTTGACAGATTCACAACAGAATGGGGGTAGCTTTACCTTGCAAAATAAGTTATATTTGAAAAAATTCAAAGAGGCCCACAACTCCATTTATTCACAACTTGTTGGAGTAATAACACAATTCAAAAACTGTAGCTTTGCAAAAATGATTGTTGTAGGTTATGTGGAGTAATGGCTTTTCTTGTGTTACTGAGAATGAAGGAAACAAATTTCTATGGGATGGTAAAAACGTATTGGGATGGGTTTAAACCAACTTCTGGGCTTTATAATTTTAAAAAAGAAAGCCTATAAATGGCTTTGTGTGCCATAACTAGCCTAAAAATTTCAATTTGAAATTTGCAATTATGAAGACCCTTTTCTTGCTGAAAATATCATTGCAAGGGAATAAACTTATATGGGATAGAAATGGCCTCAAAATGTATGATTTTAATTGCAAAATGGTATGAATGGTGACATGGACAAACTTGTTATTTCTTTTTCATAACTGGTAGTTACAAATGATAATGCAACTACATCTTGGAAATGTATGCTACAGGAGTATCACTTGTGCAACTGTGTCTTGAAATTACACCAATAGAAAACTTTGCAATTTGGAGGTATAGGCTTGGAAATATAATTTTTTGTAATTGGGCAATGAGCAGGCTTGAAAAATAACAATTCTCTGAACTGTAGTTATTCACAATTGGTGTAGTTTTCAAGTCATGAAAGTTAATTGGGAAAATGAAAAGTGACGTCTTGAATGAAGTGAAAGGGAAATGTTGTAGCTAGTGTGACATAGTATGATGTGGGACGAAGTTTTAATTTGATTTGTATTATACTGCGGACAACCGGAGTTCCCAATCTGAAAATGTGGTTGTATCTATAGCAAGTGTTCTTTGAAAGGAGTGGTTTAAATAATTTGAAATGGATATGAGAATAGTGAGGAGGACTTGCAACAAATTACAGTTTTGTGTCAAATTCTAGAGCCATTTTCAGCGTGCAAATCAAGTCAAAATTTCTGGAGAGCCACACTTCACAATCTTCAAATGGTGGGTTAATGATAACAAGGTAGTGAAGGATTTTTAAGACTGGCAGGCTAACCCCATATTATCATACCATAATCAAATTTTGCTGGAGTATCTAGAATGCAACTAGAGCAAATGGAGGAGTATGCAGAATTTAATGAATTTTTTTAATGATCTATCAAATCCCGAGCTCACTTTATGCTACAAGACTGCAGTCTAGATATAACTTGCAACTTTTAGAGAATATGACATGAGATCAAGTTTTATTAGCTCAGGCTAGTATAGGGAAAATATGCTGGGATGAATTTGCAAGTGAAACCTTGAGATCATTTAGCCTTGGAAGACATTGAATCTTTCTTTAATCAACCTTGCTTGTAACCAGGCCCTGATGATGGAAAAACAGTCTCCACATATTAATATTTCCCTGCAGAATTTGATTGGAATGAACTGCAGAGTTCCTTTTTGTTTGAATTACAGCTGAGACCAAAGAGGAAACCTTGCTGGTTGCAGAGTACTTGATTGGTTCTTCAATTGTTCGAAAGCATACCACAACCCTTAGAGGTTTTAATCCAAATTTTTTGAATTATGGTTGAGCATGTGGAAATGGTAAGTTTGGTACTTGTGATAAGGGGAGAGTACTACAAAACTTGTCTTCTACTTGCAAGGTACTTTCAACTTATTCCTTTAGTAAAATCCCACAGAAAAATCTTCTACAAGCTATATGGATGAATATACTTGTCATCAAGGAAACTTTAGGCCTCTATATTGTCAAACAAAACCCTTGAATCCAAGAAATATGATGTCCTTAGGGTACAAGTGAGGACTACCAAGTCTTTATGGCTTATGAAAACCTTTGGCTCAAAGATTTGATCTACGGATTGATTTAGTTCTCTTGAATCTACAAAAAGATCTAAAGGGTTTGGTTGTTACGTCTAACTTGCCACGTCTTGGTGAATATTGATCCTCTGTGCTATCCCTCATATACTCCTGAAAAATGGCAATGGAAACAAACGATTCTTAGGTAGAATCACAACATCTTATCATACCTTATTTGAAGAAAAATAACCAAAATGGTGCTAAATATAGCTCAACTCATGCATCTATGGAAACTTGAAAGTATCTATGAAGAAGATAATTACAACCAAACTGTACTCCAACAATTGAAGTCGGTCCTATAATATTTTGGAAGTTCACTACACGGTAAGTTAGGATTATTTTATTTTTTTTACGAACTGTTTCCACTAGCAAACTGGTTTTCAAGCATATTCCATCTAATTGTGCCTCATAGAGGTTTTTGCAATTGATTTATTAACTATTTTTTTTCAAGTGACATCAACCAGTTCCTTGGTTTTTGAATATCAAGAGATCCAACGATGCTTGAAACAGGTTTTCATCGCTAGATTTTATTGTTGTTTTTTTTTTTTTTTTCTTCTCAAGGAGAATGAATGGAATTCAAGAGGAAGTAGGTGTTGGTGATGATAACACCTTACTTACAACCTATAGATCAACTTTATTAAGTAGTTCATGTATGAACTCTTCCTTGGAAATTGACTTTCTGTATATGTGCAATCGGTGTCCATTGTCCATGATCGGGGTCCTTCAATCGTCAATTGTATGCAAATTGACAGAACCTTTGTCATAAATAGTATCAATCTCGTACCGTCTCATCCAACGAGTACAAAATTTTCCCTTGAAGTCCTTGTACCTGGAATCGAATAGGAGGGCCCAATCTCCTTCTTTAAATTTTTTTTTCTTAATGAACCTATCGTGCCACTTGGCTCTTTGCTACTAAACGAGAGAGGATTGTTGTAAAGCGGCTTGATGGATATCATCAAGTTTGTTGATTTGATTTAGCCGGTGGTGTTGTGCTTTTGAAAGGTCCAACCCCACTTGCAATGAGTGCTTAGTGTCTTGACTTAAAGTTTGATTAGGAGGACTACATGCTTACCATACAAAAGTTCATATGGAGTGAACCCTATAATGTTTCTCTAGGTGGTTCCGTTAGACTAGAGTGCTTCGAGACGCTGATCAACCCATTCCTTATGATGTTTTTGTACAATTTTGGCCAGGATGGATTCTAGCACCCTATTTGTACTTTCCACCTGTCTGTTCGCTTGTGGACGGTACGAGGTGGACATCCTATGTTTGATCTTGAACTGTTGAGTGATATTCCAAATGAGTTGGAATAAGGGCTCCCTAGTCAGTAACAATCTCACAAGGAACCCCAAAGTGGAAAAATATTTCTTCATAGAGAAGGTCAACTATTGCTTTCTCAATGGCTCTTAGCAAAGCTTTGGCCTCAACCAACTTGGTTACATAGTCAGTGCACACCAGGATGTACACTTTCTATCTTGAAGGAGGGTTGATTGGCCCCACAAAGTCATGAAACCATTTTTCAAATGGCTCAATCACGATTTGAGGTTGCAGTGGCATCTCATCTTATTGGATAGGCCAGCCAATCCACTAACAACTATCACAACTTTTGACATACTTTTTGGCATCCCTGAAGAAGGTAGGTCAATAGTACCCCAGATGGAGCACTTTATTTGCGATTCTTTTGTCAGAGAAATGTCCTCCGTAAGGCTCATCATGTCAAGCCTTAAGAATTCCATAGATCTCTTCGTTTCTGACACATTTTCATATGACAAGATACGGTCATGTGAAAAAGAGATTTCCTTCAATCCATGAATATGTTGTGCTTTGTCTAATGACCTTTTATCATTCCTTCGGTGACAAATGTTGTGGAAGATTCCCTGCAGCTAAATAATTAGCAATATTCGAAAACCAGGGAGTGTTAATGGATAAAGAAAATAGATGTTCATCTGGAAGAGTGTCTTCCACGGGAGTGCCTTCCCCTTTAGGCTAGAAGGAATTCGACAACGACATTCTCTTTTCCAGGTTTGTCAAGGATCGTGATATTGTAAAAAAAGTAGTCATCTAGTCACTTTGTTGTTAGTAAGAGGTTTATTCATGAGATAAAGGATAATTGAATGATATGTATGTATAAACACAGGGTAACCAATGATATAATGAAAAAAAATATTAATTGAATGAACCGCAATAAGAAATTCCTTCTCAGTTACCAAGTAGTTGTGCTCAGTGGGAGTAAGATTCTTATTGATACAATAAATGGTGTAGGGCTTCTACTATTATTTCTATCCCAGGACATCTTCGATAGTAGTGTCTAAAGCATCAGTGGAAATATGAAAAGGAAAAGACCAGTTCATACCCCGCAGTACTGGTGCTATTGAAAGTTTTTCCTTCAAGGATTCAAAAGTTGTCTGACATTGTGTATCCCAGGAGAATCACATGGTTTTTGAAAGTAGTTGGAATAATGGTGATGTTATCTCGATAAAGTTTTCAATGAACCTACGATAGTAGACCACATGTCCTAGAAAACTATGGACTTTCTCCTGTGTTAATGGTATTGGGTGCTTGAGAATTACTTCAATCTTTGTGGGATCTACTATGATCCATGTGGGTGATATGTAATGACCTAATACAATCCCTTCAGTGAGAAGCATTTGGAAATTTTTGTTACTAAGGGAAAGATTAGTCTCTTGGCATCTTACAAGAACTTTTTCTAGATTTTTTAATGCTTGTTCAAAGGTATCCCCATACATCGTAAAGTCATCCATGTATATTTCAACGCAATAGTGAATCAAGTCTGAAAAAATGTCAAGGACAACCCTAGGGAAGGCGGCAGGAGCATTACATAACCCAAAGGGTAATACTTGGTAGGCATATGTTCCCCATGGGTAGGTGAAAGTAGTATTTTTCTAGTCTTCGAGGGAAACATGGATCTGATGGTACCCACTAAATCAATCAAGAAAGGAGAAGTAATTTTTACCTGCCAAGGTGTCTAGGACTTGACCAATGAATGGAAGGGGAAAATAATCCTTAAGAGTATCCTTGTTAATTTCTCTATAACCAATACATATGCACCATTTCATGTTTTTCTTAGGGATGATCACAAATGGTGAGACCCACTTGTTGTTAGAGAATAGGTAGATGAAGTTTACATCCAACAACTTTTGTAATTCTTCTTTTACGATTTCCCTCATAGTTGGATTCATTATTCGTCAGGGCTATCGAATAGGTCAGGCACCATATATATATATATATATGATGGGTACACAAACTAGGATGAATTCCCTTCATATCAGTATAATCCCAGACAAATGCTTGACTATGATTTTTCAACATTTTAATGAGTGGCTACCACTGAGAGGCTTCTAGACTAGAGTTAATGTTTAAAGTCTTTCCTGAATGAATTTCAACCGAGATATTGTGGTTGTCAGGGGAAAAATCAATTGAAACTCTCAAATCTAGTTGTTCTACCACATCTTCTGGTGAAAAATTTCCTTGGGGGTGCTCTTCCATAATGTGCCCTGGGGAGAAGTATACTGAAGTGAGATTTGGGTATGTTATGAAATTACAAATGAGTTCATCTTCAGTATTCCCCCCAAAGACCGATGCTCTCTCCAAAGATAAGATAAGTTGAATGGATTCATCATCATTATCTCCTACCTAGGAAGGTGCTTCTGAGTCCGAGGAAGGCTTAGCAAGAGGGTAAAGAGTGATATTTTTACTAGAGTTTTCATGGGATATCATCATATCCCCTGACCTACAACTAATATAAACATCAACTATGGCCAACTAGGGTCTTCCTTATATGAGTGGATATCCACCCAAATTGGCCTTTGGTTGAAAAATCATGAAATCTGCTAGATATTCCCAAGAATTGACTGAAACTATCACACCATCCATGATACTCCCTGGTTTAATAGTATATCTATCATCCAACTGTATAACAGTAGGAGTTGTTTGAAGGTTGGATAGGTGGATTTTCTCCGTGGTTTCCTTTTTCATCGCATTAATTGCAGCCCCTAGGTCAATCAAAGTGTTGGGAATGGGGGTGTTGTTGATATGGACGTTAACAACCAGACTCCTTGTGTATACATATTCGAATATGAATATTTTACCTAACATTAAGTCTGCTAGCTTCCCTAAAACATGGACAGTCGTGATATCTTTCTTCATTCTTCCTGGCTTCCTTAAACACAATTATCACGTTGTTTTGGCATATATTGGGAAATCCTTGATTGCTTGAAACAAGGGAACTTTCACACATACATTCCTCAGTGCCCATAAGAGATCAAATTTGGGTCCTATCGAGGGTTTCTCTATGGCTAGTCTTTCTGAGTAAGGTGGAGTTGAAACATCTTCAGAAGGTATGTGTTCATCAATAGTCTTCGAGGTGGGTGGTTGTAAGACTTGGGAAAAGTCTTGTTTTTCTAGTTTATGATCCTCTTCCTCATCATCATGTTCCTAAATGATAGGTGAGGCTTCTCTATTGACTACTTTCCCTGAGTATAATTGTATATCATCACAATCCATGGAAGATACAAAATAAGTCAGAAAAAGAGATAGCTCAGCGTTGTAGGTTGACCGAGTTACTTTAATATTCAGGTTAGGCATGGGTTGGGTAGGAATTTTTGGTGGTCTTTGAGGCAATTGACTAGATGGTAATTGCAATTGTTGTTGATGGTGGGATGGAGGATGTGGCTGAATTGTAGATTTTTGAGGCAGGTTTCCAAAAAATGCATGCCCTCTTCAACACTATTGCCAAAGCTGACTCTGAGCTTGAGGAGACCACTCCTGCCAGGTCATGGGTGCATACCAATTCTAGGGAGGATATTGGTAATGAAAAAAGTATTGAGGGTATTTAGATGATTCTTTTGTTATGCTTGGCAATCATGGTGGTCATGGTTGTTTCTGGGATACAAAATAGATTTGTTTGATTTCTTCGTTAGCCCCTTGGAATATTACCTTAAGCTCAGGTAAGGAAGGATAGTTATTTGTAGCATGGTTTTATTCACAAATTCCACATACTTCTATGCTATCTAGAGGGAATTACCGCAAGGGATGCTTCTTCCGACATCTAGAGAAGAAAATGGCTAATGCTATATCGACCTCTTCCTTCTTTTTCTTAGCTTGAAGGGTGTCTAACTAGGAGCTAAGTGAGCTAAGCATGTTAGTTTTGAATTTGTCCAAAAAATTTCCTATCTCAACTTTAGTCACTCCCCCTCCATTAGATGACTTGGTGACCTTTGAGACTACATCTCTAAGGCCTCTCCCAAATTTCGTAGTTCCTCGTGAATAATTCCTACATAGTTCACAAAATTCATCGTATGTCAACTAGGAAATTTATCTATCCCTCATAAGGTTTTGTGTGTCTAGAAAATCATCCCTAGTTTCTTGAAAGAGAATAATGCGTAGAGTTTCAAGGTCTATAGCATTTTGTTTGGTTCTATGCAAGTTATACTCAAACCTTTCAACATAGTCCTCTATGCTTTCCTAATCTCTTTGTGTCATTTTGAAAATTTCCTCTCAAATGTCTCTCACCTCACAATAGTCTTGGAATTTCTTTAAGAACTTTTGTCTCGTTTCATTCCATGTTCTAATAGATTTTCCCCCAAACCCCATGAACCAACAGAGTGTTTCTTCTTTTAGAGTGGTTGGGAACAGTTTCAAATTTTGGGCATTGGAGGAATAATCATAAATCCAACAAAGAACATCAAAATCAAAGAGGAAAGTGTATGGATCCTCATCGGGCAAGCCTCGAAAATTTGGCAAGGAAAGAGGTGGAATATTTTTCATTTGGACTTTTCCATTGGATTCTTAGATAGGAAACTTGAAGGTAATTGGTTTTTTTTGTTTTGGTGCTTCTACTTCTTCTCCCATGCCCAGAAACCTAGTTTCCTAGAATACCGAGGATTTGTTTAAGAACTTTTGTCTCATTTCATTCCATGTTCTAATAGATTTTCCCCCAAGCCCCATGAACCAACAGAGTGTTTCTTCTTTTAGAGTGGCTGGGAGCAGTTTCAAATTTTGGGCATTGGAGGAATAATCATAAATCCAACAAAGAACATAAAAATCAAAGAGGAAAGTGTATGGATCCTCATTGGGCAAGCCTCGAAAATTTGGCAAGGAAAGAGGTGGAATATTTTTCATTTGGACTTTTCCATTGGATTCTTAGATAGGAAACTTGAAGGTAATTGGTTTTTTTAGTTTTGGTGCTTCTACTTCTTCTCCCATGCATAGAAACCTAGTTTCCTAGAATACCAAGGATTTGTTTTATTCAGTAGAGAGATTTATCTCTTCAACAAGGTTCTCAGGAAAGCCTTGTTTTTCAGGGTCTAGGGATTCAAAAGAAGGGGAGCATATGAATGTGTCAGTTGTATACTCAACCCTAGAGGGGCTACCTAGGATGTTGGATGTTATTTTCTCAATTGGGGTTCTAGGGTGGGGTTCAGAGATACCTTGAGGGTTGCCTCATCCTTCTAGTTTTCCTTCATGGGGGTTAGTGTTGTGGGTGGCTCCTACTACACCACAACCACGAGGGTTTCTATCTCCTTGAGTCATGCATCCTAAAGTATTCTAATATAAGATACCTAGAAGAAAATTTGACTACCGTAGATATTTTTTTCTTTTTATACCTAATATAAAACAAATAGCCTATATCCTTTAGTTCATCCCTGATAATGGCACCAAAAATGACAATGTTCTTTTATAAATAATTAATCAAACCAAGATCACATGTTCACTTAATCTATCAAACAAGGATTCATTTATACTTGCAAGACATTATGCACGATTTGTGTAGGACACGTGAACTTGGATTGTCTGAGGTTTAATGAAGTCTAAGTTTCAAATTAATTTCTAGCCAACAACAAATCTTATTCTTAAATAAAAATGATCATAATAGTGAATTATAGTCTTATCTTTTGTGACAAACAAACTTGTTTGACAATTATAAGAATATCCAATTTAAGTGAGATAGAATAAGTTAATCCATTTAGGATGAAATAATATTATATTGAGTAAAATGTATAAGAATGAGATATGATAGTATGACATTACAATGACAATGAGGGCATGTATATATACCCACGCAAGGGTGTCCTTTCATAAGAGATATGATCTTTCATATGAGGTGTCTCTTCATTAGTAGTTAATAATTAGTTATTAGTTATATTTATATATTTTATATATAATTATGTTCATAACATTGCCTTCCCTTTTTGAATTGCTTTGTCCTCAAAGCACAGTGATGGAAGGTTGGACATCTTTTTCTTTAGCTTGTAATGTCGTCGCATTATTCTCTGTTTTGTTGTACTTGATGATACGAGACGATATGAACCTCTGAGTGTTGAGAAAAAATTTTGAACCCTAAAAGGATCAGACCATCCTAATTCAATTCTTTGTGGAACATTGCACTTCCATGATGAACTGTTATCATGAGACTTAATTACACTAGTATCAATATTTTTCGGATGATAAATTAGTTGTTCCCTACTTAAGTGATATTGATACTTTGATTGTTTAAGATATATGCTTTTATGATTGGGATGTCGATAAGGATTTCTGGTAACATGATTTTCCTTTATCATACGAGCAACGTTTCAATTTACTATGGGTATTGTATTTTCTTCATTAATTGATGTTGTTTTGTTGATCGTTGGGTCTACACTCAAAACCTCCATGGTTTGGACTCCAACATCTGAATATGTTTTTTTTTACGTTGACTTTGCATATTCTTGAGCTTTGATGTGGATTGGACCTGTAATTGTTCCATTTTCCATAACTTGGATTTGTTCATCTGAAAACTTCGATGTTTCCTTTTCTGTAAGCAGTTCTAAGTTGTTTTCCAAAGACTTCTTATCATTTTTAATCTTCTTAATCTATGTGAGTAAACTTTGATTATGAACCTTTAGGCGTGAATTTTATTCCTTATCTGATTTGTCGACTTTGTTCTTGTCTTCCTTCTTAGATTTTTCCTCTTTCAACACTCTGATTTGTTCCAATAATCTTTGATTAAGGTTCTTTAAATGTGAGGTTTCTTCATCTTTTTCCGATAATTTATTTTTCATACTTTGTATTTCTTTTTTATTTTCTTGAAGTATTATTTATGAGATATCGTTAAAGTCTTTTGGTGCTACTGAATCTCGCTCTGATGTAGTGTCTTGTAATGTTATCATCTTCTCCTTATGGGGAAATGTCACAAACTTTTTCTCCATGTTTAAGATGAAGGTACCTAAATTTTTAAACCAGGGTAGACCGATAATGATGTCGATTTCTTCTTTATACATGGTCGTAACATAGAATTGAGATATATATTCATATTCATCAATTTTCACTTGTAACTCCTTAATTTGAAAAATATATTTCTTTTCAATTATATTCAGCTCTGGAATTAATAATTGATTTGTCAAATCAATATTAATGTAATTTTCATTATAGTCCAAGTTGATAATGATGTTAGCCTCTCTTCCTTGAATACTCCTCTTTAATGTAGAAAACCCATAAGATGAAATTGAATAACCTTTATAAAAAATATTTATTTTCCCTTGTTATTAGAATCCATTAATTTCGTCAATAATTCACAATAATTAATATCTTGAGTAACCTTCTTTTATATACTTGGAGTAAAAGATATAATCCTTTATCAATATAAAATACCACCTATAATACACTTTTTAAATTTTTCACTTTCTACTTTATAATACTCTTTTATATATATATATATATTTTTTTTTCCTTATCTCTCAACACATATATATATATATATATTCACTTTAAAATAAATTTAATATATATCACCTTGTCTATTAAACTTTTTTGTGATTTTGTTTCTTCAATTTATTAATAACTTAATAATTATTTGATTAAGTTTTTAATTTTGTGTCCTTTTTTTTATAAAACTTGGGTATTGTAATATGAAAAACCATTTAACAACTTAATATCACAATCAAACTTCTTTAAAGGTCGTGAAAAATGATGGCGGGATTAATTCCCGAAACGACGGATGTTAGTTCGAACCCACGACTCTATGGACGTGGCGTACGGCGTAGGCTAAGGTCCAAACGAAATGGACCTTTGCCAGCGGTTCTTTCACGGCGTCTGAACTCCCGTCGCCGATCACCTCCCCCCTCCGGCTGGCTACTCGTCCATACACGCCATCCCATACATCATTCATGGCGCCCATCATCCACATCCAGTTTTTACCCGTCCCATCTACCACCATCCATACATCATACACGCCCATCATCCACATCCAAATCCAAAGCCCGCTCACCACCTACTATTTTCCGGCTACCCGTCTCCCGTCGCCGATTACCTCCGAGCCACATTACATGTAACTGTTCAGCAAGCTGCCACTGGAGAAAGCCTACGCGTAGAGAGCCTTCACCATTTGTTATGGGTGTTTGATCTCCATCAAAACTTTCTGCATTTTCTGCTCCGTCTAATTTGAAGGTGAATATCATCTATTTCTGCATTTTCTTCATTCAAAACTTTCACAGGGAAAAAACCAAATTTTTGACCTGACACCAACTCTGTGAATGCCTAGTTTTAAGATTTTCTTAAATGTTCTGATGATTATTATTAGAAATCTTAACTCCTGAAATCATGAGAGTATTTATAAAATGGATACTTACCACTGATTTTCAAGAGCTCCTGAATTGAATCTGGTAAGAGTATCAGTTTCCCTGGTTGCTTGTTTGCTTTCCGGTATAGTGGGTGATGCCTGTGGACTGTCACTCTACCTGAAAGAGAAGAGCTTGTCCGCGAGCATTTAATTGCGTCAGAACTCGTGATACCAACACTGAGTTTACTGTTAGAATGCATTTTGACTATACCAAAAAGAGTATTTTCAAAATTATTCGCTCTTTTTCTCCTTTTCGTTCCGGTAGATGGGGTGGAAATTGTATTTACAGAATGATGAATGTCGTTTTCTCCTGCAGATCCTAAAGGGTTGGTAATCTCCCTATGATTTTTCGAACAGGGCACTTGGAAATGATCAACGCAGAGCTCCACTGCTTCTTTAAATTTGATAAGATTTTCATCACTAAATGATAACACCCTCCCAGCTTTAAAATCTGCCAATAGTCGCCTATCATGAGCGCAACCACCTGTATAGCTACTCTTAAAATTTTCCACCTGTAAGCTCACTTTGCCACTTGGACTCGTGATGTTGCTTAGCATTTGGATGCACAGTCCATCTGTGGCTTCGATGTTCCTTACTTGGCATTTGAAACTTGGCACTCGGGCGCTTGTCTTTCTCCTTGGCGCTCTGTGAGGGCTTTGTATTGACACTTATGCGCTTTCATACGTTTGGTATTTGGTTGGGCGCCCCTTCTTGTGCAGTGGGTAATATCCCACATACAACATTTTTAAAACACTTAAATCTCTTTATATATTCCATTGCCCAAATATTCATTCTTGTGTACACTCAATGACACGGATAAATCTTCAATAGGTAAACTTAAGTCTGTGTGTGAAGATTTTTCTCGGAATAATTCTAGTATTTCGTCATGTCATTGTTGCTCTGCCAAAGCCCTTGGTGTCCAACCACTACTATCTATTTTATTCATTTCTGCTCCATGGTCCAAAAGATATTTCACTACCTCTGTCAATCCATTGCTATTACTAATGGCAACATGGAAGGCTGTGTTCCCATCCTCATTTGTTGCATTTGTTGCATTTATATATGCTCCATAATTTAGTAAATCATTCAACATCTCCAAATCCCTATTTTGTGCAGCAATACATAGGAAACTGCCAACACTACCAGACCGTAGGTTTGCACCATTGTCCCAGAGTAATTTGGAAATTTGTTCATGTCAACCCATAATTGCTTCCCAAAGAGGAACACTTCCATCTTCATCTGTTAAATTTATGAAAAGATATAGATTATTAAGGTCATGTTCATTTTATTAAAGGCGTAGGCTAAACTCCAAACAAAAGGGACCTTTGTCGGCAACCCTTTTCCAGCATCCCGACTCCCGTCGCCGATCACCTCCGAGCCCCGGCCGGTTACCCGTCCCATCTCGCGGCCCCTTCCTTCGTCGTCCCATCTTCTCTTCCATCGACCCCATACCATCCATACATCATCAACATCCAACACTGCATTCAACGCCTGCCATCAATTTGTCAATTCACCACCTATCTCTCATTGTGTCCCACGCCCATTTCATTCCTCTTGTTTTACATTTTCAAATCTGAAGGTGAATGTCGGTTCGACTCAGCTCCGTCTAACTTGGATCTGTGTAGGGGTATTGATCTCCATCAACAGGTAGGTGCTTCTTCTGCTGCTCTCACCTCTAATGTTTGTAGCTTTTCAGTTGCTTGTACAAAAGTTGTTGATCCATGCAGTAATTTGGACTCAATGTCTGGTTTCGGTTACTATACCATACATGGCATGCTAATCCGATGGCATTCCTATCTTATTCTCTATTCTAAGTTTTATACCACACTATTACTTTGATTATGATCGGTCGATGCTCCACGGTAAACCGAAGGGAGTGACGCCATAAACCAAATAACTTGAATTGCTCGTGCTTCGTCTCTCCCTTCTCCCCTTCAATATCATTCCTTGTTATGGGCTCGCGGAATATTCTCTTTGATCTTATCAACAAGCGTCGCCTTCTGATTTGGATTAGATTGAGCATTCTCAGTGTCAGTCTCAGTCTGGCCTTCGGTAAACATCCCTTCGACTTTATCCGCCAACGTTGCCTTCTGAGCTGCATTAGGATAACCAGTCTGAGTCTGAGTTTGAGTCTGATTTGGATTAGAATGAGCAGTCCGAACCTCAGTCTCAGTGTGACTTCCGGGAAGCATATCTTTGATTTTATCCACCAGCGTTTATGCTTGTATCCAATTGTTCGAGTTCGCCTCTTTCCCAATACTCCCCCAGTATTGTTCGAGATGAATTGGGCCAAATAATTGAGAGTCATGAAAAATAAACCCGATCCTGAGTCTTTATTCATACATAAAAATAAACCTGATCTTGAGTCCTTGTTCATCCAAAATCGTCGTTAACATTCTTAGCATAGTTGAGTGGCATCGCTATACAAAGCAAGGATTTTGAAAATGTTGTTGTAGTGCAAATTGGACTGCTGTTCGTTGTATTCTACTGTTGGAGCATAAATTAATAGTAACTCGATGTCTATATTTACCTCCATTGCCTTTACATTTAGCTTGAGTTGGAAGGTATGCACCAGCCTGATCAGGTCAAATTATAAGAAAGATTGATAGTAACTTAGTGCATATATTTAAGGAAGTTTTTTTGTTGGTATGTAACATACCTATATTTAATAGTCCTAGTCGGGTAGCCGATCGGAGGGTGGAGGTGATCGGCGACGGGAGTCGGGACGTCGGAAAAGGACTGCCAGCAAAGGTCCATTTCGTTTGGACCTTAGCCCACGCCTTAAAAAACAGACAAACAGGAGTACGACTTATGCCTTTTCTTTGGTGTAAACACGAAGATGAATCATTGTTTTCCTGAAGATAAAGAGAAGGCGTAGGCTAAGGTCCAAACGAAATGGACCTTTGTCAGCGGTCCTTTTCCGGCATCCCGACTCCCATCGCCGATCACCTCCGCCCTCCGGCCGACTACCCATCCCATCCATACACGCCATGCCATACATCCCCGCCATCACTTCACCACCTACCCGTCCATACATCCAAACCATACATCCCCGCCATCAATTCACCACCTACGCGTCCCTCCTCCACCTGAACTCGCTGCGATCGTCCGTGTCCTGCCTCATCCTGTTTCCTCTCGGTGCGATCGTCCGTGTCCCGCCATTCTTTATTGGACTCATACTTGAAGCCACAACAACAGCCACAGAGGTAATATCTGTATATACCATCAAAGTCTGCACTGATACTACTGGTTGATGAAATTTTTTGTCTGAGCCAAATCTTATTTTCTTCTCAAGGTTTTAGAGACTGTTAATTTCTTTTAGTACAACTCATATGGGAGTAGTTAGTTGGCCCAATGTGCTCCACTGATGAAAATAAAGTAGAATGAATGTTCTTGATTTGAAAAACGTGTTGAAGTCTATTTTTTGGCTGATGAGCTACGATGGGCTGAGTGTCTCTGTTGTCTTTCTTTCCTTTCAATCTCTCTACTTTATGTGTTTGTGGAGGGGGGTTTCTGTTGTCTTTCTTTATGCTCAACTTCCCTGATTTATATATTTATATGCATAAGGGGTTGTTTTGGAAATATAATGGTGAAATTTGTTTAAGAGTAAAGATCATGAACTCCACTATTATGTATTGGATAATTGGTATGTTTATTTAGTGTACGAGTAGGGCTGATTACAGGTATTTATAGCTCCAAAAAGGGATTGTTGTGTCTGATTTACAAGTGTAGAAAATCTGTTTCATTGTGTCTGATTATTACAGGAAATGTATGATAATTGAAAACTTTGTGCATATGACTGCATTCATCTTTCGTCTTAATAAACAGATCTTTCATGCTCGGAAAAGGTACTTGTAAACAGTTCGGTCCATCCATTTTTCTTATTTGTGCCTTCTCCATATACATCCATATGCATCTCTGCAAGATCTCTGTAGTAAAACTCATGTCATTACTGTCCGACCCGCCGCCTGTCAGCCTGCTCCGCGTGCCTCAGTTGTTTAATGAGGATTTCTCTCTTATTACTCAACAATTTCACTCGGCTTATCACGATGTTCACCAAAGCCTTGCTGCATGCATCGGTCAACCGATCAGAATGCATTCAACACACAACCTAAATTCCTTAAAAACTTTCGGGCATAACTAAACAAAGACAACAATTACCATTTCGAGGCCTTGCCCCAGCCGAACAAGCTCTCCAGCATGCTAAACGCACTGCAATCTCGGAACCGCGGGAAGCATAGAAGGTCCAGAGATCGACCCCGATTAAACAAACCTTTTTTCTCATGGCGGGTCCTTGGAGGGATTCCATTCGAGTGTACCAAACTCCATACCAACCTTTATTCTTCCCCTCGTATGATTAAATAAATGTTAACTCTATGAAACGTTGAGTAAAGTGTAGAACAAGGGAAAGCTTGCATTTGCATGGCGACTTTTGAACTAATTTATGACATTAAGGTTGCGTAAAACTCATGTCATTATTGTCCGACCCGTCGCCTGTCAGCCTGCTCCACGGGGTGCGTGGGGAGGGAAGGGGCGGCAGAGGGAGACTGACTAGCTTGATCCATGATTTATCATAGGGAATATTACAGGTCCAAAATGAATAGCTTGTTCCATGATCTATCATAGGGCCTGATCAAAGTCCAATGGCTTGCAATTTTATTCACAAATTCATTTGTGGACTCGATCTTATGTTGTATCCATTCTACTGCAGCCCTTGAGCAAGCCTTTTACTCATTATGCTCCTCAACTTGTCATTAAATTGTGCACAACTCCATTTGGAGACTTGATGGTATGTTGTATTTATTATATTGCAATGTGCATCCCCTGAGCAAACCAATGATTTTCTCTATTGCTTGACTCTTTATAAAAATGCAAACTGCCATAGAATTTTTAAGGCATAGGCTAAGGTCCAAACTAAATGGACCTTTGCCGGTGGTCCTTTTCTGGCGTCTCGACTCCTGTCGCCGATCACCTCCGCCCTCTAGCCGGCTACCTGTCCCGTCCATACACGCCATCCCATACATTCTGCCATCACTTCACCACCTACCCGTCCATACATCCAAACCATACATCCCCGCCATCAATTCACCACCTACGCGTCCCTCCTCCACCTGAACTCGCTGCGATCGTCCGCGTCCCGCCTTGTCCCGTTTCCTCTCGCTGCGATCGTCCACGTCCCGCCATTCTTTATTGGACTTATACTTGAAGCCATTGCAACAGCCATAGCAACAGCCACAGAGGTAATATCTGTATATACCATCAAATTCTGCACTGATACTACTGGCTGATGAATTTTTTTGTCTGAGCCAAATCTTATTTTCTTCTCAAGGTTTTAGAGACTGTTAATTTCTTTTAGGGATGTAGGTTAAAGGTTAATTCTGTCTTGATTTGCACTTAAAATATTTTATATTGCATTCTATTGGTTATCAATGATGGATCGTGATGCATTGACATAGAAGTTTGGTATTCTTGCAAGCAATCTTAAGAATTTATTTTTTCCTTCTCTAATTCATTATGTGTCATCATTTTTAAGAATTCAGTATGTGCATCTAAACAGAGGACATTTTTCAGGACATACTTTCCTTCAACTTGCACGCTTTCCTTCTTTGAACTTTCGCTCCCTCTAGCCATTATGTGCTACAATCAAGCTTCTACATTTGTAATCCAATTGATAGGATCTCTCTCCGTCCATCTCTCATGAGCAAGAAAGGAAAATGAATCTCTTCTTGCAGATGCAGAGCACAGGACAGGCAATCCATGGGATAATTGTGTGGTGTTAGCATGCTCTGTATTGATCTTTTTTCAAGGACAGAATGCTCTGTATTGATCTTTGTTTGAGTCTGGTTCGGGATTTGGCTAGATGAATGATGATACATCACAGTTGCTAATTAAATCTGAGCTAATTAAATATTGAAAAGATCTAACAAGTTTTCCTCACTCTAAGAACAAATTTCTGTTTATGATTGAAGATCTTAACTAATTGCTTTGCTGGTTTATATTTTTTAAGGAAATTTAACTTAGATATGAAGTCTCTTAAGTCTAAAACATTAAAGCAGATCTGAAAAAGTTAATATATTGTTTGCAGGGAAAATCATTGTTTCATGGTGTTAAAATCTTGATCCATTTGTTCATTTCACCCTAACACATTGCTGGTTTAAATTTTTTGGAATCTTTGTTGGATTTAGATCTGAATTCTTTTAAGTTTCATTATTCAAAGCAGATCTGAAATTTTTACTCACTTTCCAAGGGCCAATTCATGCTTTAAACATGCTAAATCAGACAACACATTTGGTTCATGGTTATTGCACATAAGAGCATTTTCTAAGTTAAGTGGGAAATCTGGAAATTTATCTTAAGGAGGTTCATTCACAAATCTTTCAAAGCAACTTCAGACTTTCTTAAGGTTAAGTTTCATTGTGGTTGGAGTACAAATTGTTGAGTAGCCACACACCTTGATCCATATTTTCATGCAATAGTACTTAATCAACTCTAATTTAACTTTCAGCGCATAAGACCATTTAAAAGATCAACTTATTGAATTTGGAACGAATTCATTTTTTTGGGTTTCATGATGGTAAGTAATTATTGGATCATCTTCCAAGTTGGATTAAATCGCCACATTTCAGCTTGCAAATTGTTGTGAAGAATTTATATTTTAAGGAGAAATGATTTGCTAATCATTCATAGATCTATATATCCACTT
>SNQJ01S0086017.1:43266-77393 GCA_010110895.2 Picea sitchensis | reverse complement strand
ACTCTGTGAATTAAGTGTGTTTAATTCTGGTTAAATGCATTTGTTTTTACATCCATGTAATGAATGTTAAATGGAGAGGTTTGGGTGAACCTGGGTAGTGAATTGGTACACTACAGAATTTTTGGGCATGTAAGAGATAACGTGGGAGTGTAATATGTACGTTCTGAACTCATATATAGCCTTCACTAAGGCATATGATTCTTTCTCCATAATGTCGTACCTTATTGGAGCATCCCTCAGCTTTCAGCTGAAATAGGATATGGGCTTCTCGAAGTTCAGCTCGTCTTTCTGTAACAGCACACTGACAATCGTATGCTCTGAGGCGAATGAAAACATGATGAAATCTTTCGTGAAATTTGGACTGGCTAGCACATGAGCTCTAGTCAGTGCCACCTTGATATCTTCAAATGACTTCCTGGCTTTCGGGTTCCACTTGATTTTGTTCCCATTTCTGAGCATGTCGATGATATGTTTTATAATCTCTGCCAGGTTCGGGATGAATCTTCTTAATAAGTTTACTTTTCCCAGGAAGGATTGCACTTCCTTCTTATTGCGTAGAGTGTCGATTTTCAGGATTCCTTCAACCCTGATGGGATCTATCTTAATGCCCTCTTTCGAGATAATGTGCCCCAACATCATCCCTTCTTCCATCCCGAAATGTGATTTCTTTAGATTTAGCGATGTTGGCCCTTGTTTATGGAAGAAAGTGAAGAGTAAGGAAGAAAGGTGAAGTACAAACTACGTGGAAAGCACATTGACTAATAATGGGTCGAAGTGGTCAAAGAAGCGGAAAAGGAGGAGCGAATTAAGGTAAAGCGAGTCGTTGAACAAGAAGATCAGGGAAGACAGATCAGCAAGGAAAGATAGATCATGGACAACTCGGCAAATGGAAAAATCCACCAACGGATACTTGGAGAACCTCATGGGAAAGAAGGAAATACATGTTGGAGAAGCCCTGAAAACACGGATCAATTGGACCTAGGGTTTTAGACACCTAGGGTTTTGGTAATTAGGGTTTTGACACTTTGACTTTGGTCTAAGGTTGTCCGAGAGTGATTGTAATGTATAAATAAATATCTTGATGAGAGAAGAGGGTTGTTGTTGGTTGTGGCTCAATAGTTGATTCATATTATTGTGGTTAATGGTTATCGAATATAGTTGTTGTGAGAGAGAAAGAAGCAGGCTATTGTAGAGAGTTTGTATTGTAATATCTTCAGCTGGGTGCAAAGATCAACCCTGCAGCTAGGTGCACAGGGAGGGGAGAGAAGGAGAGAGAGAGAGATATGCAAGCTAAGAGCATAGATAGAACTGTATGTTTCCATTTAATATATCAAGAATAATAGTTTCATGGAAGTAGCCCTAGGGAGAGGGTGAACCATGTATATATTGTTTTTATGTGTGATTGATGTTGTGTTATTTTCCATGAGTTATATTGTTAATGCATTGTTGTGATAGATCTGAGATATAACTTGTGAAGTAGGTTAAGGGTGGTAAATAATATCTAGATTGTTGTGTGTTGTTGCCTTGGATACACTTTGCATTTCCCCTGGTTAGTACTACCTTGAGAGATCGCGCACTGAGTTGGTACATGAAGTTTGTTAAAGGGATTGTACAACCTAAACTGCTGAATGATATCAAGAGGTTTAATACCTTGATAGGCCACTTGAGCTTTCAGATTCCAGATGAGAAGAACAAGGAATGGTTCATTGTTGCCCTCTTACCACACATTGGAGTTCCTCTGATGCAACAGAAAGTCGCTTTGCAGGTTGAATCATTGGAGATCGTTGTGAAACTAGAATCAACCCCTATAGGAGAATCCATCTTAGGTATGAGTCAAATTTTGAGTCAGCTAACTAGATTATCTCTGCAGGTCGAAGATATAAACAAATAAAAGGGAAAAGATAAAAAAGAAGACATCTGGTGCATCAGATGCAAATCAGAGGGCCATGACAAGGAGAACTATCCCCTATTTAATGAGTACTTGGCCTATGTAGCTCTGAGCCCTTTGAAGCAGGTTACTCTACCTTGGTGTGAGGTATGTAGAAATAGACATCGCCCTAGTGAATGTTATTACATGCAAAAATATGTCCAGACCGCTAACAATATTTACTGCACATTCTGTAATATGTGGGGCACGACGAGAAGGACTGTAGGGCTTATGATATATTGCACGAAAGGTCAAGAGATACATATAGAATTCAAGGAGATATGCAATAGGAGAGAAATGATACACAATTTAAGTCCCCAGGAAGAGGAAAATTCAACCCTCGCGGTCGATTCAGAGGAAGAGGATGAGAAGGAGGCATGGGTCGAGGTCGAGGTTAGATCATTTTTTCTAACTGTGCCTAACAAGGTCACTTGGAAAGGGACTGTCAAAACCCTTGTACCACTTGTAGTTACTGCAATTCATTTGAACATGTTATTGAAGATTGTCCAGTGTTGTTAGCAAAAATTCAGGAGAGACGAGGGGGAAACTAGTGACTACAATTGATATCAGCAAAACCTCGTGGAGAGGATCCCATAGTCATTTTTATCACTAAAGGAGGCGTTGTTACAGGAGAAGACATGGTGGCTCCAGGAAAGAATACAAAAGAATCAAGGGTCAGAAGAGCTGCAGAGAAGACACAATTGTTTGATCCAAGAAAAGAAAAACAGACGTTTGAAGAAGCCAAAAGATAATTTGGAAGAGAACATGCTTCTTCATCTAAGGCACAACCATAAGTGAAAGAATGTGGAATTCCCCTGGCATTCAATCATTCTACCTCGCCTAGAGATGGAAAAGAGGTAAGAAAGCTTGTCAGTTTCTTGTATACGTTCATTGATTTGGTTAAGGATGAAATCATTGTGCAAGAACTTAAACACTTGATCAGACAGTATGAGTTGGGGAAGGTAGATCCTTTGCTAAATAGAGAAGTACATCAAGTATCCAAAAAGAGAAGGACAAACAAGGAACTACACCTTAATGCTCAGATTGGAGACTATGACATAGACTACTACGTTGGAAATAATTAAAGATGAAATAAAATAACCTCAAAAAACCGAAGTCGTCGAGCACCAATCTTCATCAGCATCTTAAAAAGGAAGCCCTATTCTATGGCGAGAATTACACAAGGAATTCGCCAATAGCCAATCGCGTTCGACATCGACGAAAGGCAAAGGGAGTAAATGTTAATGAAGGAAGAAACATAATCACTGATATCTGATCCCCAAATATTTTTGACATCGGTGAGTTTTGAGAAATCAGGTTCGTAAAAAATCATGACAGGTTTATTCCCCAATTGTCGATCCCCGATACTTTTCAGCATCGACAAGCCCAGGCTTAGTTTTCAAATGTGCATCTTATGAAAAATCTTGACGTTGATTGATAGGCATGATCATACCACCTATCCTCAACTGCCATGTATCCTTGCTGGAGTAGATAGCCTTATGATTTATTTTTTATCTCGAGCCAGTTGTGCCGCGTCAAACTCGTGCGACGAAATCGATCAGCGTCGGAGGTTGTTTTTTTGCAAAAAACATCAACGAAAACTCTCGTAGCACCTTGCTGATTCTCGACTTCCCCACTAGGAAATTGACACGATGGGACATTTTAACACCAGATACATTTAGATTCGATGCATTTAAAGGGATAATTAATTACAAAACTCGCATTAGTTTCTAATTCATGCACGAATCAAAAAAAGACCATTTGAACCTAAGCTAAAGCTAAAGGAACTAGATGTGGGAGAAATTTCTTCCCCAACGGTCGCAAAACAACTGGAATTTAATCCAAAACTGGTACTCATCATCAAGAAATCCACCAAGAAGGTTTTCATTCATCCTTCGAACTTTGGATACACAGAGGTGAGCATAGGGACCAAGGCAGTATTCCCGCACTGGGGAGAACTTTTCCAAAAGATCAAGCGGGAAGAATTTCTTGAGTATACTCCGCACATCAACCCTGATATGAGAAGGCTCGACGATAAGTCTTTCTCAATATCTAAAGATCGTACCTACACATGGTAGTGAGGAGAAATCCAGTATTCCATTGCATAGAAATCTTGAAGTGGCTTATCGACCACATGGACACACAAAGATGTTTGATTAATGACGACAATGGCGAGTGTGTTAAGGTTTTCCTTCCAGTGGAGGTGCAGAATTACTACAAGCTCAGAGACCCAGATGAGCGACTTAACACTAATTTTGTTGTAAGATTCTATGAGAAACATGACACCAACAAGGTGATGTCTTAATGGTTGAGAGAGGATAAAAATTTCACCAATCGGACCTCTGGCTGGTACCCGACGACCAACTTAAGAGAACCATATATATACCTAATGGCCCTCATTTGTAGGTTGTATGGGGAGAAGTATTGTTCTAGGTTTTTAGAGGCATGGATGCCTCTAGCTTCACTGTAGAAATTTCAGGGAGATTTTTTAACTGGGTTTCCATCAATTCAAAGCAGTTGATCATTTTCATTCAACATGCCAAGATGCCGAAAGAGGGAGAAACCACATTCTTCTATATGGCTTCTTATCTATTGGACTTCATCTATGCCAAAAATTCCTTTGCTAGAATGAAATTGAGCTGGCATGCCTTAGAACTCTTGGTCCATGTATACTTTGGCATCTTGTGGGAGAATATGTACAAGAAATCCTACTTTCTCATCTGTGATCAATTTATTGCGCGTATTCATTTTATGATTTTCAAGAAAGAGTGTCCAAGACTTTCGGCTACGGCCAAAAATATGATATCAAAGGTTGGTCACTAGTATCTAGATGAGTGTGATACCTACATCAGTGTTTTCAGAGCCACAGGAGCACCACACTTGTTACCGGTGTATGTCCTTGATTGACTAGTAGTAGGGGAAATTTGCTACCCGACCATCCTGCAAGGTTACAACGCTACTCTGGTAAAAGATAAGAAGCAGGCATTCATACCTTATGGATTCCATATAGGTTTCTACATGGTAAAATACATAGCTCAAGCTAAGCAGGAAGGGTTGAGCCAATTGGAGTTTTGATTTTAGACTGGTCATTTTCGCAAACACGACCCAAAGGGTCTAGTTTTGAAGCATGCATCTCAAGTATCGTTCTGCTAGCCATACGCCCATGACAGGTTTCGAAGATGAGATCTTCAAAGAAAATGCTCAGGATTGGGATGAAGATGTGTCAAGGATGGCCAATCCTAGAATGACCAGGTTCAAAGCCATGAGCCTAGATGAACAAGTGTTGACTCTCAAACTATTGTCTCAAGGAGATCTCAGGGAAAGAGAATAAATGATAGCATATGAAGTAGCCAAAGCCACCTTGATAGATCCAATGCAAGGTAGAGATATCCATTTGGCATAGGACACGTGGGAAAGGGGACTGCTCATGTTAGAATGGGTGCAGTGGGTGCTTGATCAACTACAAGATGACCTAGACCTATCAGAAACGACAGGATCCTCTGTCGATAACCGAGAGAGAAGCCAGGTGGGAACAAGCGACCCCAAATTTATAGATATTGATAAAATTGTCGGAATGGATGACCTTGAATTCATGACGCCACCGACTGGATTGCCGACAGGTGTGGTGACTCAGCCAAAAATAGTATGGGTATCAGTGGAAACTGGTACATCAAACCCCTTGAGTGATTTTATAAATATATATGATGATGATGATGAGAGCCCAAAGGTATCTCTCAGGACCCTTGTGCATATTGAAGAAGAAAAGGGACCTGAGAAGACATATTCTCCTATTCCTGAGGTCAAAATCAAGCAGGTCCCACTGAAAGAAAATGAAGTCGAGAGTTTCTTAGACACTAAAGTGCTCGATGCGTCGGAGACTCAAGAAGACAGTCTGGAAGACCAACCTGGGTCGGACGAGCCAGAGACTAGAGCACCACAGTAGGAGATCATCATTTCAACGGTCAATGAACAAGTAAGTATCAAGTCTATTCCTGAAACATCTATTTCAATCACACTCAAAACCCCGACGAGTGTCAGATAGAATCCAGGCCTTTGGAGCATAACGAGGAAGTTCAAGAACCCGATCTTGAATGAATATACACCATGGAAAGTCTAGGAAATACACTCACATGGGGTGATCAGCAGATTCCCGAACCAGTGGATGAGGTAGCCAATAAACATGCTATAGCGTATGATCGAAAAAGGAAGTCCATCGTCCAAAGAACCACAAAGAAGAGGATGATCACGTTAGATTTCTCCATCCTCATCTCTACATAGGAAAATTTGATAAACATAGAAGATGCCAGAACATCTAAGTTTATCAGCATGGGGATGGCAATCCCATATGTCAGCCTGGATAGAGCTAAATAGGATGAAAAGGAGATGGTTTCCGCCATGAAGGAACTAGAAATTTTGCGCCACCTGGATAAGTACTATCAGGACACCACTCAGACCACGGTGTACCTGAGGAGCGAGTTCAAAGAGGCTTACAACAAGTTCACAAACGAGCGGAACCTTTTCACTATGAAGATAGTTGAGCTCCAGGAAGATACTCTCATGGAACTCATGATGTGCAAGGATATTGAGAGGTGGTATGAAAAGGCGCAGCAAGACGCAGAAAGAATCGACTACATTGGTGAAGTCCAACAGGGCCGAGATAAAGAAGAACATGGCATTCGGGTGTTGAGTGAAAGCAGTGTTGATCGCATAAAAAGATCAGTCGAGTATTGGGATAAAATGTCTCGGGAACCACACCGGTAAATTCAAGAGAATTGGGCCAAATGCAAGAAACATTGGGGTAAAATTAGCAAGGTAATGAAGGATATCATATTGCCCGAGTTCGACACACCCAACAACTTTACCGACTTGTGTGACATAGTCGAATCACACACCAAGCAAGATTCTTCATGGGCTAAAAGACTAGCGAAGGTGACTGGAACAACGCGAGGACAGGTGCAACAATTTATGGAACACCCGATCAGAGCTCAGGCTATGCTACAACAATTAAGTACCAGTCTAGTGAAGTATCGGGTGCATGCAGTGGAAATCAAAGAAATTTATGCCACCCCGATGGAACAGTACAGGTTCCCATACACTAACACCTGTGAGGAGTTGTTCATCAATTGGTCAGAGTATGATTAAAGTCACCCTTTCAAAGTAATCTCTTGAAATGACTGTTGGAAAAATGTTAAGAGAGAAAGCCACGTGGCGAATTCTATTTTTTTTCACTGCACTTTAGCTGTTATTTTTAGTTAATTTTATGTGATAAATTATAATCGACCGATTAGTTAGGTGGCGATGGTTGTTGCAAGAAACTCTCTTTTCTGGTTTGTTAAGAATTATTTTGGAGCTGCCTTTAATTGAGAAGTCCTTCTGGACCATAGACAAGTTACATTTTCATCAAATGCATGTGTGATTGGATGTGGAGAAGAACTATTTCTTGCCTCGTCTCATGAATGGATGTTGTAATGAGTAAGAGCTACTGAATCTGTTGTTAAGTTATCTGATGCAATGTTTTACAGTTCTTTTCTTTAATGATGAAGATGAATCATTATGTTATTATGTGATGGATGATTAGATTAGGTGAATTATTTTTCTTTCCATTATCTTATCGCATACATGTTTTCTTTCTGACAATTAGTATCTCAGACAATAATTGGATGCTCACATTGTTAACGTATTAGTACTAGGCCTGTGGTGTAGAATTGTCATATGCATGCTTGAGTAGCGGGTTATCCCAAGCTCAACCTCTTCTCCAGTATTTAGAACCTTTTTCTCATTTGTTGTCAAGTTAGTTTATACTAGCTTACAATATTATACCGATCCCTCCTAAGAGAAAATACAAAAAGAGAAAGTTTGAACTGAAGGAGACGCCTTCGCAAGAAAACGTAAAGCCCATTGATTAAATTGATTGGATCGCAAGATGTAGAGAACCATTCTACCATTAAACAATGCAGAGTCTAATTGGGCCTCGGTGGCAGGTTTGGTTCCTGTTGTTGAACGAAAGGGATATAGGACCCATCAACATAATTGGTGCTAGAAGGAGGGCCTGAGAATGAATGGTTGAATACATATTTCATGTAATATCACAAACAACCTGTAGATTCAGAACAACCCACATGCATGTCTAGTCATTCCCAAGACAACCCACACACATTGAGTACTCCTGAAGTGAGTAACTCACCCCAGCCCGAGGAACAACACTTTTTCCTTGACATACCTTACGCTCTCTCTCATGAGGAATTAAATCAATTCAGAATAATCACAAGAGCATACGCCCGATAGATCGGTGCGTTGTCTTTTGCTCCGATACTTCCTCGAAGACAAACCAATAAGTATACCAGTGGTCAATACTCCCGATGAAGTTTTTGTGCACATAATAGAAGACCTAATAGATTTCGCAATCACTGAAATCAAACATCCTCTTAATCTGATCCTTGAAACGCCAGCCGACAATGTTTCCGAACCAGATGATTTTTTGGAAGAGGAGGGTTTAACTCAGAATCTGAAGATATAGAATACAACAATGACCATAATGAAGAAAGGGGAAACCCACCACAGAATAATCAACCCTGGTTGGCCAAAGACGCGTTGGCTCTCCCGGGACCAGTCCATAACTTCCTCGACATCCAGAGAAGTTACTTCCTAATTTTGATCCCGAGATGTCATGTTTGTCTGAAGATCATCTCAAGAAATTTATACTAGCGATCAGACTTATGAATGTCCAACATGAAGACGTAGTTTGCAGGATGTTCCCCTACACGTTTGAGAACTCAGCCTCCACATGGTATTTTAACCTACTTATAGGATCCATAACTAATTGGACAAAGTTTCAAAAGGATTTTTTAGATAAATTTTACGAAGAAACCACTACAGGAGATTTGATGGCTAAATTTTTCGTAGCCACCATGAGTTCAAAAGAGAAGGTTAAAGATTTCAATCAAAGATTCACAACTATATTGAACAAATTCCAACCTGAAGCTAAACCAACTCAGGAGTTGAGAATTTAAGTATATGCTAATGCGCTCCTAGCTTCTATTTCCATGTTTGTGAAGAGGGTTTCCAAACGAACCTTAGCTAAGAATTTTGAAGAAGCCAAAACGATATAATTCCAGATGAAATGGTCTAAAGAAGGCCAGGTCTCTTTAGTTAAGAAAGAAGTTCAACCTCCTCCCAGGAGAGGACTCATTTTGACTAGACCATCATGGAAACAAGAAGAACAGACTCCTGGCAAGGGTAATGGAAACATAGAATATCTACAACGCATGGTTAAGAAATTATCAAATGATATCACAGACATGAAAAGAAGTGTAGTGGGGGGAAAACAAGGACAAAGGCCCTATAAGCCTTTCTTTAAAAGGAACCCACCGTTCAAAGAAATTGAACCTCCCCCAACAAACTTAAATATCGATCTAGGAAATGTGGAATATGATTATTTATGTACCTGTCATCAAGAAAATCACTCCGAAAGAGACTGCCCTCAATGGGTGCATGCCATGAATTTAATGGGAAACTAGTTTCTAGATGAGGTTTCCCTAACCAAACAATCAAGCAGTTCAGCTATAAATGTCATTGATCAGGAAGAGATTGATCCACCAAAAGATACAACCATGTTGATATGGGATCCTGAGCTAATTATGCCTTCTGAAGACCTATTGGAGTCTCAAGAAACACCCGTAGAGTTCTCAGTTGGGAAAATGTGATGTAAGGGTCTGGATGTCTCAAAAGATCCTACTACTACCCAAACTCTGGGAGGAAGAGCGACTCTTGATCACCCGAAAGGACCTTTTGATCCCTGTAAGAACCCTATTAGCATCCATACCCGAGAATTTCCCAAACTGGAGTACAACGTAGTTGAATATTTGAAGAAGTTGAAGGCTAATATATCAGTTATGGAAATATGTAGAATCCCTCAACTAAAACTGACTCTAATTGAAGGGGGAAATGGCGACGCTAACAGCTAGGTCCAATGGGGATTTTATCCTCCCCGCGAGGTAGCGAAGAACATTAGACCAGGTGCCTGACCATTGGGCCTTATTCGAATTTCAGACACTGGAATATTAAAGACAAAATGAAACCTAAACCTATCGATGCATTTTCTAAAAGACTCAGCACAAAACTCAGGGCCTTCACTTTGGGCTTCAATTTTCTTCTTACATACTGACTTGACACAAAAAATAAAATGACTATTTACAATGACATGTGACTTAAATGGGTTTTATTTCATGATATAGTGTTTGAGGAACTCGCCATTTACAGGCCCCCACTCAACGCACTCTCCATTTAGTTCTTCCAGAAAATAAGCATTATTTTCGTGATGTGCACCAATTTTGAATGGACCCGTCCAAAGATTATCAATTTTTTTGTGCTTTCGTTTATCCTCATTTCTTGCGTCCTATTCAATACCATATCACCTAACTGAAATTCCTCTTGCTTAGAACGCTTGTGAAAGGTTTTCTTCATCCTCTCATGGTGGAGTTGTGATCGATTGTACACATGTTCCCTCATATGTTGTGTGTGAATCAACTGATTTATTCTCCTCTGCATGTCATCTGGCTCGACCTCCTGCTCTTCCATCAAATTTCTGACGAGAAACCCCAGTGTGGTAAGGAAAACTGCGTCAATGCCATATACAATATGAAAAGCCGACGTTGAGATGGAATTCTTGTTGGTGACCCAGTCTACCCACAATCCATAGATAAGATTTGTATGCCAAGATTTCTTATTGTCTTGCAAGAGTCTTTTGATGATCCTGGTTAGTATTTTATTTGATGATACTGCTAACGTGTTTCCTTGTGGGTAGTACTTTGTAGAAATCCCCAGGGTTATATTGTAATCCTAACAAAACTTCTCCATTTTCTTGGACATGAATGTGGTTGTGTTGTCGGTTATGATCTTGACAGGGCATATGACTCTCGACAAGATATTTGTCTCCAGAAATTGGATGATGACTGTGTCAGTAGCTTTCTTGGTGGGGATTGCTTCTATCCATTTTGTGAAGTAGTATGTGGTCATGAGTATCCATTTGTGTTGCGCTGAGGATGGTGGATTTATTTCCCCTATGAAATCCAAACCTCACTTCATGAAAGGTTCTTCGATTCAGATCGACTTTAGTGGCAAGGGTTGCAACTTTCTTCTTCCATAAAAAGTATGACACCTGTGGTAGCTGGACACTTCTTTGTATACATCTTCAAAGATGGTAGTCCAATAGTAACCTGCTCTTAGGATTTTGTGCGCAGTGTTTTTTCAGTAATGGTGTCCTCCGCATTCACCTTTGTGAAATTATTTGATAGCTCGTTTCATGTCATTTTCCAACAAACAACTCGGCAATATCCCTCCGGGATCTTTCCAGTATAGTGAAATATCCAGGATGCCGAACTTAACCACTTTGAGCTTTAGAAATATGACCTTGGTCTTACTTAAACTTGGAGTGGCTTGCAGGTTCCTTAGCACATAGATGATGTCTCTATACCACGGCGAATCGACGAAATCCTGAGATACCTGCGCAATTGTTTCTTTCTGAGGATTCTCTAACAGGTCAGTGATGAAGTTTATCCCCACAACGTCATAGTCCTACTGCACCATCAACTTTGCAAGGCACTTATCTTTAATCAACTTTGTGGGCTTGACTTTGAGATCATATTCCAGCATGGTCGCTATCCATTTACCTCTCCTTCCCTCTGGGTGAAGCTGAGTCAATATATCCTTGAATGAATTGTTAGGCACGTAAGCGATAACGTTGGAGTGTAATATGTATGTTATGAACTCCTTTAGAGCCTTCACTAAGGTGTATGCTTATTTCTCCATAATTGTGTACCTTATTGGAGCATCCATCAACACTCAATTGAAATAGGATATGGGCTTCTCGAAGTTCTACTCGTATTTCTGTAACAACACGCAGACAATCGTATGCTCTGAGTAGAATGAAAATGGGATGAAATATTGTGTGAAGTCTAGACTGGCTAGCATAGGAGCTCTAGTCAATTCCACCTTGATATCTTCAAATGACTTCCTGACTTCAGGGTTCCACTTGATCTCATTCCCATTTCTGAGCATGCAAGTGATATGTTTTATAATCTCTTCCAGGTTTGGGATGAATCTTCTCAAGAATTTTACTTTTCCCAGGAAGGATTGCACTTCCTTCTTACTGTGCAGAGTGTCGATTTTCAAGATTCCTTCAACCCTTTTGGGGTCTATCTTAATTCCCTCTTTTGAGATAATGTGCCCCAACAACTTCCTTTCTTCCATCCCAAAATGTGACTTCTTCGGATTTAGTGATGTTGGCCCTTGTTTATGGAAAAAAGAAAAGAGTAAGGAAGAAAGGTGGAGTACGAACTGTGCAGAAAGCACATTGACTGAGAATGGGTCGAAGTGGTCAAAGAAGCGAAAAAGAAGGAGTGAAGTAAGGGAAAGTGAGTCATTGAATGAGAATATCAGGGAAGACAGATCAGTAAGGAAAGATGAATCGTGGACAACTCGACAAATGGAAAGATCCGCCAACGGATACTTGGAGAACCTCATGGGAAAGAAGGAACAACAGGCTGGTGAAGCCCTGAAAATGCAGATCAAGTGGACCTAGGGTTTTGGAAATTAGGGTTTTGACACTTAGACTTTGGTATAAGGTTGTCTGAGAGTGATTGTAATGTACAAATAAAGATACAGATGAGAGAAAAGGGTTGTTGTTGGTTGTGGCTCAATATTTGATTCATACTATTGTGGTTAATGGTTGTCAAATATAGTTGTTGTGAGAGAGAAAAAAGCAGGATATTGTAGAGAGTATGTATTGTAATATCTTAAGCTGGGTGGGAATATCAACCTTGTAGTTGGGTGTGCAGGGAGGGGAGAGAAAGAGAGAGAGAGAGAGAGAGAGAGAGAGAGAGAGAGAGATTGGCAAGCTAAGAGCACATATAGAACTGTATGTTTCCATTTAATATATCAAGAAGCACGGTTTTGTGGACGTATCCCTAGGGAGAGTGTGAACCATGTATATCTTGATTTTATGTGTGATTGATGTTGTGTTATTTTCCATCTGTTATATTTTTAATGCAATGTTGTGATAGATATGAGATATAACTTGTGAAGTAGTTTAAGGGAGGTAAATAATATCTACATTGTTGTGTGTTGGTGCCTTAGATCCACTTTTCATTTCCCCTGGTTGTAGACACCTATGTCCTGCAACCCCCTATTGCTATTTTGGGTGAGACTACATCTGCTTCGCAGGTGTTGTCAAAAGGGCCAGTAGTTAGGGCTTGTTGGTGCACTGTTAGAGTTGAACCATGGGTCTGCCCCTGTGCCAAAAAATGGTTCTGTTGTCAGGACAGGGATCTTCTTGAGGGAATGTCAAGGTTGTTTCCATCAAAGACAGAGATTCAGAAGTGGATAGAAGAACAAGAAAAGGACTTTGTTGAAGCCCAGAACAAGAACCCTAATCTTAGTACAAAGGATTGGTTGGGAAGGTATATCTTTACTGATATACACGAGATTTTCTTTGGAGGAATTCATAAGGAGCTATATGAGTGGTTAGCAAGATTAGAAAATACCTAGTTTGAGATTAGACCTAGACCACCTATGGTTTGGACATCGGCGTTGATCAAGAAGGTCAAGAGAGTTGATAACTTCATGTCAAGAGCAGTAGCTCATTGGTTTGATAGCACCATTGGAGGGTATATTACTGAGTTTGCTATTGACAGAGTAGAGTCATATAGCCAAGCAGAGAGACATTTCTTTAAGGGACCTAGAGGAATCTTTTTACAACTTTTGAAGTTGAACATCAAGATGTTATTGCATGAGAAGAACATCTTGAAGATACAGTAATCGGTCGGATTGAAAATCTAATGTTCAAGAACTTAGATAGCGACAACAACATAGAGGTTGGACATAGGCGCAGTGGGAGAACCTTCAGAGAGGTTCCTCTGGTGAACCTGTTTGAGCAGACTCACGGGCCATTGTCATGGGATGAAGGGTTCTATAGTGGAGAAGAAGAAAAGTTATTAAACGAGGAACATTCATAGTCCGCTAGGGTAGAGGAAGGGAAGACTGAAGAAGCTTGCTGAGAAGAATCAGAAACTTCAGCGACTATGCCTACCATCGAAGTAAGTACTATTACTCCTCATATTGGTCTAGCAATGTTAAGTAACCAGAGTAGTTAGAGTTATCAAAGCACTGTTACCAGCGGTCCAGTATATAATCAGTCAAGAAACCTAGGAATATCTATGGAAGATGAAATGAGGTTAACTATCTTTAGAGGAGATGGATCTAAAGATCCTGATCAGCATTGGTTTTTATGTGAAGTTGTATGGAGTATTAAGCAATTCAATGATGAAGCTATTAACAGAGCTCAGTTTAGTACTACCTTAGGAGACCGCGCACTGAGATGGTACATGAAGTTTGTTAAAGGGATTGTACATCCTAAACCATTGAATGATATCAAGACTATGTTGAGTGAATAATTCAAGAAACCCAAGTCGGAGTCGCAGTGCATTACAAAACTGAAAGAAATCAAGCAGAGAGTAGTTGACCTGTATGGGAGTTTGATAAGAGGTTTAAGACCTTGACAGGCCGCTTGAGCTTTCAGATTCCAGACGATAAGAACAAGGAATGGTTCATTGTTGCCCTCTTACCACACATCGGAGTTCCTCTGATGCAACAGAAGGTATCTTCATAGGTTGAGGCATTGGAGATGGCCATGAAACTAGAATCAACCCCTATGGGAGAATCCAACTCAGGTAAGAGTCAAATTTTGAGTCAGCTAACTAGATTATCTCTGCAGGTCGAAGATATGAAGAAATAAAAGGGAAAAGATAAAAGAGAAGACATCTAGTGCATCAGATGAAAATCAAAGGGCCATGACAAGGAGAATTGTCCCCTATTTAATGAGTACTTGGCCTATGTAGCTCTGAGCTCTTTGAAGCAGGTTAAACTACCCTGGTGTGAGGTATGTAGAAATAGACATCGCTCTGGTGAATGTTATTACATGCAAAAATATTTCCAGACACCTACCAATATTTACTGCACATTCTGTAAATCTGTGTGGCATGACGAGAAGGACTGTAGGGCTTACGATATCTTTCATGAAAGGTCAAGAGATACATATAGGATTCAAGGAGAGATGTAGCTGGAGGGAAATGCTATGCAATTTAACTCCCCGGGAAGAGGAAACTTCAACCCTCGTGTTGGATTCAGAGGAAGAGGATGAGAAGGAGGCATGGGTTGAGGTCGAGGTCAGATCATTTGTTATAAATGTGCCCAACTAGGTCACTTGGAAAGGGACTTCCAGAACCCTTGTACCACTTGAAGTTACTGCAATTCATTTGAACATGTTATTCAAGATTGTCCAGTGTTGTTAGAAAACATTCAGGAGAGACGAGGGGGAAACCATCAAGTAAAATTGATATCAGCAGAACCTCACGAAGAGGATCCCAAATTCGATGTTATCAATAGAGGAGGAACTATTATAGAAGAAGACAGGGTGACTCCAGGAAAGACTACAAAATAATCAAGGGTCATAAGAGTTGCATAGAAGACACAATTGTTTGATCCAAGAAAAGAAAAACAGATTTTTGAAGAAGCTAGAAGAGAATTTGGAAGAGAACATGATTCTTCATCTAAGGGACAACCAGAAGTGAAAAAATGTGGAATTCACCTAGCATTCGATCAATCTACCTTGCCCGGAGATGGAAAAGAGGTAAGCAAGCTTGTCAGTTTCTTGTATACATTCATTGATTTGATTAAGGATGAAATCATTGTGAAAGAACTGCAACACTTGATCAGACATTATGAGATAGGGAAGGTAGATCTTCTGCTGAATAGAGAAGTGCATCAAGTAACCAGAAAGAGAAGGAAAAACAAGGAACTACACCTTAATGCTCAGATTGGATACTATGACATAGACTACGTGGTCCTTAACTTGGGATCAAAAGTCAATGTTATGACGAAGAGAACTTGGGCATTGATTGGAAAACCTAAGTTGATATATTCCCCTGTCAGACTTGGGATGGCTAATCAGCAGTAAGTAAGCCCCTTTGGGAGGTGTTGAGCACTCAACACACCCTAAAAACATCTATGTCAAATTTCATTTTTTGGGTACCACTTGATCTTTTGCTCTGCCTAAATTTGACTTCAGTATGAAAATGTTGCCTTTGCTTATCATTTTGTTTCTCATTTAAAGTCTCTCAAAGTTTTCTTAAACATGTGAAAACCCATAACTTGAAATACTAACATTTAATTAAAGAATCAATAGCCAAAAAATTTCCCCCGATGTGCTCAAATATTCGGCATCAGAAAGAATTAAAGATGAAAGAAAATAACCTCAGAAAACCGAAGTCGTCGAGCGTCGATCTTCATTGGCATCGAAAAAATGAAGCCCTATTTATCGGCAAGCATTACACAAGGAAGTCGTCGATAGTCGATCTCATTCTGCATCGATGAAAGGCAAAGGGAGTAAATGTTAATCAAGGAAGAAACAAAATCGTCGATAGTCGATCCCCAAATATTTTCAGCATCAATAAGTTTTGAGAAAGAAGGTCCGTAAAAAAGTGTGAGATATTTATTCCTCGATCATCGATCCTCGATAATTTTCAGCATCGACAAGCCCAGGCTTAGTTTTCAAATGCGCAACTTATGAAAAATCCAAACTCTGATTGATAGGCATGATCATACCACCTGTCCTCAACTTCCATGTATCCTTTCCATATTGAATAGCCTTACGATTTAGTTTTTATCTCGAGCCATTTCTGTCACGTCAAACCCATGCGGGGAAATCGAACGGTTTCAAAGGTTTTTTTTTGCAAACAAACATCAATGAAAACTTCTGTAGTACCTTGTTGATTCCCAACTTCCCCACTAGGAAAGCGACACAATGGGACGTTTTAATGCCAGATACATTTAGATTCGACGCATTTAAAGGGATAATTAATTTAAAAACTCACATTAGTTTCTAATTCATGTGCGACTCAAAAAAATACCATTTGAACATATCGATACAACACATCACCCTATGCGCCTCTGGCGTCAACCCATGATAAATTGAATTGCAGAGATTCGGCGGTAGATTTGTTTGAATTTCACTCATCACCCAAATTAATTGGTTGATATGACTGGTAAGATATTTTCCATTAAATCCTCTTGAGTCATTTTAAACAAGATCATTTCGCACGCAAAAGGAGCCTCATAACATCAAAGAAGAAAGAAATGAGTAGTTCAAAAGCTTCTGAGCCCCCCCCAGTGAGTATCAAACTACAAAGTTTAGCAAACATTACAGATATGTATCAGTCTAGATTTTCTGTGTTTTCACTTCACATATACATTTTTGTTCCAATATTTCTCTATATGCTAGCCCTAAAGGAGTTTTTCATTTGCAGTAACAATGCCTCCACGAAAACCAACCACTAGGAAATCTCCAAGAGCGCTAAAGCTAAAGGAACCAGATGTGGGAGAAATTTCTTCCCCAGTTGTCGCAAAACAACTGGAATTTACTGCAAAACCAGTACCCGTCATCAAGACATCCACCAAGAAGGTTTTCATTCATCCTCTGGCCTTTGGAGACATAGAGGCGAGCACAGGCACCAAGGAAATATTCCCGCACTAGGACAACTTTTCTAGAAGATCAAGCAGGAAGAATTTCCCAAGTAAACTTCGCACAATGACCCTGATATGAGAAGGCTTGACGATGAAGTCTTTCTCAATATATGAAGATAGTACCTACACATGGTAGCGAGCATAACTCCAGTATTCCCCTACATAGAACTCCTAAAGTGGCTTATCGACCACACGAACACACAAATATGTTTGATTAATGATGACAATGGTGAGTGTGTCAGGGTTTTCCTTCTAGTGGAGGTGTAGAATTACTACAAGCTCAGAGACCCATATGAGCAACTGAACACTAATTTTGTTGTAATATTCTATGAGAAACACGACACCAGCAAGGTGATGGCTTCATGGTGGAGAGAGGATAAAAAGTTCACCAATTGGACCTCTGGCTGGTACCCGACGACCAACTTAAGAGAACCATATATATACCTAATGGCCCTCATTTGTAGGTTGTATGGGGAGAAGGATTGTTCCAGGTTTTCATAGGAATGGATGCCTCTAGCTTACACTGTAGCCATTTTAGGGAGAGTTTTTAACTGGGGTGCCATCATTTCAAAGCAGATGAGCATTTGCATTCAACATGCCCAGATGCCAAAAGAGGGAGAAACCCCATCCTTCTATATGGCTTCTTATATATTCGACGCCATTTGTGCCAGAAATGCCTTTTCCGGAATGAACTTGAGTTGGAACACCTCAAAACTCCCATTCCATGTATACTTTGGTATCTTGTGGGAGAACAGGTACAAGAAATCCTACTCTCTCATCTGCGATCAATTTATCGCACGTATTCATTTTATGATTTTCAAGAAAGAGTGTCCAAGACTGTCAGTTGCAGCCAAAAAGATGATATCAAAGTTTTTTCACTGGTATCTGGATGATGTGATACCTACATCAGTGTTTTTTGAGCCACTAGAGCACCACACTTGTTACCCGTGTATGTCTCTAATCGACTAGTAGTAGGGGAAATATGCTACCAGACCATCCTGCAAGGTTACAATGCTACTCTGGTAAAAGATAAGAAGCAGGAATTCATACCTTATGGATTCCATATAGGTTTCTACATGGTAAAATACACAGCTCAAGCCAAGAAGGAAGGGTTGATCCAATTGGAGTTTTGATTTTAGATTGGTCATTTTCACAAACACGACCCAAAGGGTCTAGTTTGGAAGCATGCATCTCAAGTATCGTCTTGCTAGCCATACACCCATGACAGGTTCGAATATGAGATCTTCATGGAAAACGCTCAGGATTGGGAAGAAGTTGTTTCAAGGATGATCGATCCTAGAATGACCAGGTTCAAGCCATCAGCCTAAATGAACAAGTGGTGACCCTCAAAAAATCGTCTCAAGGAGGTCTCGGGGAAAGAGAAGAAATGATAGCATCTGAAGTAGTCGAAGAAGCTGAAGCCCCCTTGATAGCCCCGATGCAAGGCATATATATCCATTTTTCATAGGATGTGCAGGAAAGGGGACTTCTCTTGTTAGAACAGGCACAACAGGTTCTTAATCAACTACAATATGACTTGGACTTATCATAAACGACAGGATCCTCTACTGATAACCTAGAAAGAAGCCGGGTGGGAACAAGCGACCCCAAATTTATAGATATTGATGAAATTGTAGGATTGGATGACCTTGAATTCATGACTCCACCGGATGGATTGTCGATAGGTGTGGAGACTCATCCTGAAATAGTCTGGTTGTAAGTGGAAACCGGCACATAAAACCCCTTGAGCGAGTTTATAAATATATATGATGATGATGAGAGCCCAGAGGTATCTCTCGGGACCCCTGTGCATATTGAATAATAAAAGGATCCTGAGAAGAAATCTTCTCCTTTCCATGAGGTCCAAATCAAGGAGGTCCCACCGAAAGAAAAGGAACCCGAGAGTGTCTTAGACACTAAAGTTCTTGATGCGTCGGAGACTCAAGTAGAGAGTCTGGAAGACCAGCTTGGGTCGTATGAGCTAGAGACTGGAGAACCGCAATAGGAGATCGACGTTTCAATGGTCAATGAACAAGTAAGTATCTAGTATATTCTCGATGCCTCTATTTCAATCACGCTCAAAACCCCAGCGAGTGTCAGATAGAAGTTGAGCCTTCGGAGCATAACGAGGAAGTTCAAGAACCCAATCTTGAATGAATATACACCACCGAAAGTCTAGGAAATACACCCACACAGGGTGATCAGCAAATTCCCGAATCGGTGGATGATATAGTCGATATACATGCTATATCATATGATCAAAAAAGGAAGGCCACCATCCAAATAACCACAAAGAAGAGGAGGATCATGTTAGTTCACTCCATCCTCATCACTACAGAGGAAACTTTGATAAACACAGAAGATGCCAGAACATCTGATTTTATCAGTGTGGGGATGGTGGTCTCAGATGCCACCCTGGAGAGAGATAAACAGGATGAAAAGGTGTTGATCACCACCCTAAAGGAACTAGAACATTTGCACCACTTGGATAAGTACTATCATGACACCACTCAAACCGTGGTGTACCTGAGGATTGAGTTCAAAGAGGCTTACAACAAGTTCACAAACGAGTGGCACCTTTTCACTGAGAAGATAGCCGAGCTCTAGGAAGATACTCTCATGGCACTCACGACGTGAAATGATATCGAGCCGTGGTATGAAAAGGCGTAGGAAGCCACAAAATGAATCGACTACATTGGTGGAGTCCAACAGGGTCGAGATAAAGAAGAACACAGCATCCGAGTGTTGAGAAAAAGTAGTCTTCATCGCATAAAAAGACCATCTAAGTATTGGGATAAAATGTTTCAGGAACCACACCATGAAATTCAAGATAATCGAGCCAAATGCGAGAAACATTGGGGTAAAATCAGCAAGGAAATGAAGGATATCGGACTGCCCGAGTTCTACACACCCGACGACTTTACCGACTTGCACAACATAGTCGAATCACACACTAGTCAAGATTCTTCATGGGATTAAAGACTAGCGAAGGTGACTGGCACGGTGCTAGGACAGGTGCAACAATTTATGGAACACCCGATCAGAGTCAGGCTATGCTACGACATTTAAGTACCAGTCTGGTGAAGTATCAAGCGCATCTAGTGGAAATCAGAGAAATTTATGCATCCCTAATGGAACAACATAGGTTCCCATACGCTAACACCTGTGAAGATTTGTTCATTAGTTGGTTGAAGTATGAGAAAAGTCACCCTTTCAAAGTAATCTCTTGAGATGACTGTTGGAAAACTGTTAGGAGAGAACGCCACGTGGTGAATTATGTTTTTTTTAACTTCACTTTACCTGTTATTTTTAGTTAATTTTATGTTATAAATAAAAGCATCGACCGATTAGTTAGGTGTCGATGGTTGTTGCAAGAAACTCTCTTTTCTGGTTTGTTAAGAATTATTTTGGAGATGCCTTTAATTGAGAATTCCTTATGGACTAGAGACAAGTTACATTTTCATCAAATGCATGTGTGATTGGACATGGAGAAGAAATATTTCCTATATTGTATCATGAATGGATGTTGTAATGAGTAAGAGCTATTGAATATATTGTTAAGTTATCTGATGCATTTTTTTACAGTTCTTTTCTTTAATGATGAAGACGAATCGTTGTGTTATTATGTGATGGATGATTAGATTAGGTGAATTATTTTTATTTCCATTATCTTATCACATGCGTGTTTTCTTTTTGAGAATTAGTATCTCAGACAGTAATTGGATGCTCACATGGTTAACGTATTAGTACTAGGCCTGTGGTATAAAATTTCCATCTGCATGCTTGAGTAGCGGGCTATCCAAAGCTCGTCCTCTTCTCTAGTATTTAGAACCTTTTCTCGTTTGTTGCCAAGTTTGTTTATACCGGCTTACAATATTATACTGGTCCTACCTAAGAGAAAATACAAAAAGAGAAAGTCTGAACTGAAGGAGACGCCTTCACAAGAAAACATAAAACCCATTGATTAAATTGGTCGGCTCACAAGATCTGGAGAACCATTCCACCATTAAACACTGCAGAGTCTAATTGGGCCCCGGTGGCAAGTTTGGTTCCTGTTGTTGAACTAAAGGGATCTAGGACCCATCAATAGAATCGATGCCATAAGGAGAGCCTCAGAATGAATGGTTGAATACATATTTAATGTAATATCACAAACAACCTGTAGATTCAGAACAACCCACATGCATGGCTAGTCATTCCCAAGACAACCCACACACATTGAGTACTCCTGAAGTGAGTAAATCACCCTAGCCCGAGGAAGAACACTTGTTCCCTGACATACCTTACGCTTTCCCTCGCAAGGAATTAAATCAATTCATAAGAATCACAAGAGCATGTGTCTGACAGATAGGTGCATTGTCTTTAGATCCAATACTTCCTCAAAGACAAAAAATAAGTAGACCAGTGGTCAATACTCCCAACAAGGTTTTTGTGCACACAGTATAAGACCTAATAGATTTCGCAATCATCAAAATCAAACATCCTCTTAATCTGATCCCTGAAACACCAACCGAAAACGTCTCTGAACCAGATGATTTTTCGGAAGAGGAGGAGTTTAACTCAGAATATGAAGATATGGAAGACAACAATGACCATAATGAAGAAAGGGGAAACCCACCACAGAATAATCAACCCTAGTTGGCCAGAGACGCTTTGGCTCTCCCGGGACTAGTACATAACCTTCCTCAACATCCAGAGAAGTTAGTTCCTAAGTTTGATCCCCGAGACCTCAGGATTTCCTAAAGATCATATCAAGAAATTTATACTAGCGATCAAACTTATGAATGTCCAACATGAAGACGTAGTTTGTAGGCTGTTCCCCTACACGTTTGAGAACTCAGCCTCCACATGGTATTTTAACCTACTTGTAGGATCCATAACTAGTTGAACAAAGTTTCAAAAGGATTTTTTAGATAAATTTTCCAAAGAAACCACTATAGGAGCTTTGATGGTTGAATTGTTCGCAGCCACCATGAGTTCAAAAGAGAAGGTTAAATATTTCAATCAAAGATTCACAACTATATTGAAAAAATTCCAACCTGAAGCTAAACCAACTCAGGAGTTGCAAATTGAAGTATATGCTAATGCGATCCCAACTTATATTTCCATGTTTATGAAGAGGGCTGTCAAATGAACCTTAGCTGAGAATTTTGAAGAAGCCAAAATGATAGAATTCCATATGAAAGGGTGTAAAGAAGATCAGGTCTCTTTAGTTAAGAAAGAAGTTCAACCTCCTCCCAAGAGAGGACTCCTTTTGACTAGACCACCAGGGAAACAAGCAGAACAGACTCCCGGCAAGGGTAATGGAGACATAGAAGATCTAAAATGCATGGTTAAGAAATTATCGAATGAGATCATAGACATGAAAAGAAGTGCAGGGGAGGGAAACCAAGGACAAAGGCCCTATAAGCCTTTCTTTAAAAGGAACCCACCATTCAAAGCAATTGAACCTCCCCTAACAAACTTAAATATTGATCTAGGAAATGTGGCATCTAATTATTTATGTACCTATCATCAAGAAAATCACTCCAAAAGAGACTGCCCTCAATGGGTGCATGCCATGAATTTAATGGCCAATCGGTTTCTAGATGAGGTTTCCCTAACCGAACAACCAAGTGGTTCAGTTATAAATGTCATTGATCAGGAAGAGATTGATCCACTAGAAGATAAATCCATGCTGATATGGGAACCTGACCTAATTATGCCTTATGACGACCTATTTGAGTCTCAAGAAACACTCGTAGAGGTCTCGATTGGCAAACACGAAGTAAGGGTCTGCCTGTCTCAAAATATCCTACTACTACCCAAACTCTGGGAGGAAGAGAAAATCCTGATCACCTAAAAGAACCTTTTTCTCCCCGTAAGAACCCTATTAGCATCCATACCCGGGAATCACCCAAACTGGAGTATAACGTGTTATCACCTAATGTTGTAAGGGGGGACATTTTCCTAGCAAAGGCCCCTTGGGCAGAAAAAATAACAAAAGCAGGTTGAAAACCCACTTGTCCTAAGTTTCATGAGAAGGAAAGTATGTTTTAAAATGGGCGTGGATCTTCACGGTCATGATCCACATGCCCAAATATATAGATGAGGTCTGATTCTGGACCCCCCTTGTCGATCTACCTTTAATGGGGGGGAGTGGGTCTGATATGGTGTCACGCAAGTTTGAATGGTTGGGATTAAAGCGCCCAGATATATGGATGAGGAGATGCGATTACGGACCCCTTTACATTACGCCTTTAATGTGGGGTGGGGGTCAGGAATCCCCCCTTTACATTCTGCCTTTAATGTGGGGGGTGGGGGGGGTCCGGAATTAACCGACTCTCACACGGGCCCCGCACTATCCTGACACAAGAATGCCCACCAATCCTATCCTTCCATGTGTCCCCCACTTCGTCTCTCTCCTCTCCTTGTCACATCTCCTACTCCCTCTGGCCTCTCGTCACCTCACGCCTGTTCCTCCACATTCCAAGGTGTCATATCCCCTTTCTTTTCATCCTCTTAGCCTCCGACACCTGTACCTCCATGCTCCATGCCACTTCCACTTGTGTCATGTTCCCTCTCCCTGTCATTGAGTCCGCACCACTCCTCACTATTTCCCCCACATTTCACCTTCCTCCATATGTCTTCCCAGTCACCTCCACCTAAACAATTGTCTTCATTCCCCTGCCTTCCATCACACCCTCTTCTCTCGCCGTATCACCACCTCATCCTTCTACCTTGCTGCTGAACATTCATTGTGTCCCGATGAGACTATATCGTGCGCCTTCATATCTTCCCTAAAAACATCCAGCATGGGTGAAGATGACGAAAGGGAGGTTTCCACGTATCCAGGCATGAACGTTGACTCTGCTCTCCCAGATACCGATACGGAAGTTATTGTAAATATGAAAGGTGGGTGAGACATCGTCTCCTTCCTTACAAAGGAGGTCAGAAAGGGACGAATGCAGAAGCAGGTTGTCAGGCTAGCCTGACAGAGATTGTGTCTGACAGCTGACTGCATGGGCAGTCTAACCTACATCTGCATGAACCGCCTGACAAGGGAAATCTCAATTCAAATCCATGAATGTGTGACATGATCATGTTTCAAATAGTCGAAGCTCGTTCTGAAGTATATGTAGGCATTTTTGCCATTTTGTAGGTATTGATGGTAGAGCTAAGCTCCCAATTGTAAATCTTTAGCGAGGCCTCTGGTTCTCTGGTTATATACTGATGTTTGAGACTTCTTGTTTAATGGAAGCCAACCTCCTCTTCTCTTTCCTCTGACTTTTAAAGCCCGTGCATAGGTGATCCATTCGGGTGTTGTAATGACTGTGTAATGTAGGTTTGATTATATCAGTTTTTGCAACATTTTAAGTTTCTTGAAGTTCTTAGGATCTAAGAGGATCTCATATCTAAGACTTTTCCCCCTTAAAAGTTGTTGGAAGACCGGATGTCTAGAGTAGAATTGTTTTCCCTCTTGTTTTCCTCCACATATTCACGACTATGCACTTACTGGCCTAAGTTAGATCAAGACCTCACCTATCTTTGTGTTTCCAACCCAATTCTCTGAGTTAAAGCAATATTGTTCTGAGTCTATTCTATGTCGATCATCCTCTTTATAAAACAACCTGTGACATAAAATTGATGGGTATCAGGCTTACTCCTGTTGCAATCCAGGAGTGACTATTGGTGCTAACACAACGTAGTTGAATATTTGAAGAAGTTGAAGGCTAATATATCATTTATGGACATATGTAGAATCCCTCGGCAAAAATATTTCCTGCTACAATCTTTGAAATCGGTAGAAAAACCTATGACAAGCAATGAACAACAAAGAAATATAACTTCCACATATCTAGTAAATAAACCAACTTTGAATACCTGCTTGGAAGATAAGAAGGGAAAACCCTTTGTCCAGTCGTTCCTTTTAATGTTTGAAGTTTTCAACAGGAACCTCCACAATTGTTTGGTCAATTCAGGAGCATATTCCAACATTATCCCATTATATATTTGCAATAAATTAAATGTTATTCCTCTCAAAGGAGATAAACATGTAATACAACTAGACAAAACCTAGGTGAATGTCATGGGAGAACTTAAATATGTAATGATCAGAATAGCCACTTATCCTAAGTTTGTGCAAGTGATTAACATCATTGTAGTAGATATCCGAGAAGCTTATGGATTGTTATTAAGCTGAGATTGGTATGAGAAGTTAAATGGATAATTTAGCACAAATTGGGCACACCTTTGGCTACCGCTAAAGGGATACAAGAATATGATCAGAATTGATAGGGAAAGGTATCTGAAACATATTGTCACTGACCTAGAAACCTTGAACAAACCCTCATTGACAAATTTCCCTGTGTTAGGCAATTATTCATGTGATTCCTACTTTGACAACTTCTCCCCTCTCTCATTTGATGTCCCTCTCACTCAAAATTCTGAAATGGTGTTTCAAGAGGAATTACCGATACCAAAATAAGAAACCCTCTTCTCTCAAGAACCTATGTTAGAAATCATCGGACAAAAGACAGGAGAGCAAGAAAGTAATAAGAAAAAATAAACGGACAAATTTCATTCACAAATTTGGCCCATATACTTTGATGGATATAAATCACAAGAAGGGTCTGGGGCAGGGTGCATCCTCATTGATCCAAAAGGTAAATGTAATTTCATATCTTGCAGAATGGAATTCGAATGCACCAACAACACCGCTGAGTATGAAGCACTAGTATAGGGGTTAAATAAATCCATAGACTTAAATGTCAAGGAATTAAAGGTTTTCAGGGATTTTGAAATTATCGTTAGACAAGTAAGGAATACTATACATTGCAACTCCCCGCACTTAAAGAATTATCAACAGGAAGTGCATATGTTAATAGAGAATTTTGAAGCTTTCAATATTACAACGATCCCCAGAGCAAGGAATATCCTTGTTGATTCCCTGGCTATAGCTGCTTCAAGGTTGTCACCTCTAGAAGATTATGAAGCCTCCTGGTTCACTGTGGAGTTACTCTAAAAACCATCGGTTCCTAGAAACATTTCTAATTGGAAAGTCTTTGAAGGGGATGAACAGATCATAAACTTTCTAACTAACCAAGATAATTTTAAGGACTTATCTATTGATGATGAAATATTCCAGGAACAATCAATGGAAACTGATCCTTGGACAGGTCAACTAACTGACAAATCGAAGTCTCACACAATCCCGAAGGGGATATCTAACTTAGAAAATCTATTTCACCCGAAAGAAAAGTTTAAGGGGCCCAAAAATGCAAAGACCGGTAGTTCTTGTCCCATGCATGAAACTATAAATCTTAGAACCCCGAAAAACCAAAAAATTATAAACCTCGATAAAACTATATCTAAGGAGGAAAGGAAGGCTTATCTCAAATTGTTTAGATAATATCAAGATTTATTTTCATGGTCCTACAAAGATCTGAAAACTTATGATATTTGTATCATTAAACATATTATCTCATTAAAACCCGAAGTAAAACCCTTCCAACAGAAGCTATGAAAGTATCACCCATCCCTGGAACCTCTCATGTGTCAGGATTTGAAGAAACTTCTAGATGCCAAAATCATTTTCCAGGTTAGGCATTCTGCATGGGTAGCAAATTTGGTTCCTGTGAGGAAAAAGTTTGGAGAAATCCGTTTGTGCTTAGATTTTAGGAACCTCAACAGAGCTTTAGAAAAGGACAACTACTCAGTCCCACCGATGGAGCAAATATTGCAAACCATGTCCATCTCTGATATTTTCTCTCTACTGGATGGTTTCTTGGGTTACAACCAAGTTCTGGTTTTAGAGGAAGACCATTTGAAAACTACCTTCCGAACCAAGTCGGGAACTTTCGCTTACAAACGCATTCCCTTCAGGTTAATCAACGCAGGGGAAACCTTCCAAAGGGCCATGGATGTAGAGTTTTGAGGATTGATCAACAGGTGTGTGGTAGTGTATATGGATGACGTAATTGTGTATTCAAAGAACAGGGAGGAACACATCCAACACTTAACCCATATTTTCGAAAGGTGTAGAAATTACGGTATATATTTAAACCCTAAGAAAACTATCTTCGGTGTGGATGAAATAAAGCTATTAGGTCATATTATATCCCAAGATGGAATTCACATAGACCTTGAGCGATTCAAAGCTATAACTCAGATATTGTTACCTCACAACAAAAAGACAATGCAATCCTTCTTCAGGAAAATCAATTTTGTAAGAAAATCCACACCTGATTTCATCGAGACTGTTAGACCACTACAAAATATGACCCACAAAGATGTTGAATTTAAGTGGGGCGATGAATGAAAGGATTCTTTCAAAAATATTAAAACTTTTATATCTCAAGCCCCCATGTTACGAAGTCCCAATTTTGATAAAGATTTCTTCCTCTATACTTTCGCCTCCGACCAATCGTTAGTTGCAATATTGACTCAGAAGGATGATGACAACAATGAGGCTCCAATGTCGTTCATGATCACTAACCTCCAAGGAGTCGAACTTAATTATCCTACTATTGATAAATAGGCCTATGCGGTATATAAAGCAGTAAAACACTTCAGATCTTATATCCTCAAGAACCATACCAAAGTAATAATACCTCATCCTGTAGTCTGAGCCTTGTTCACTCAACAAGATATGGGGGAAAGAAGAGGGAACTGGATGACAGTAGTCCAAGAATTTGATCTAGATATAAAACCTGCCAAACTGATTAAAGGGCAAGGGTTATGTAAACTTGTGGTTGAAGCCTAGGACCAAGTAAATGAAGACTCTAGATGGGAGAATGAAATGGAATTATGGTGTGGTGAAGCTTCATACATTTCCCCAAGGCTAGAGTCTTGGTATGATAATTTGAATTTATCTCTTGCACCATGGGACTTGCCCAGAAAACCTCAACCTCAGGGAAAGGAGAGCTCTCAGTTTGAAATTTGTGCCATATCGACTCATAAATTCGGTAATATTTCGGATTAATTATGATGGGGTAATTTTAAGATGTCTCGAACATGAATATGCAAACAAAGTTCTTAAGGAGCTCCATGATGGCCTTGCTGGTGGACATTTTGCAGGAAACACCACTGCACATAAGATATTGAGAGCTAGTTATTATTGGCCCACTTTGTTTAAGGACGCTCACACTTACGCTAGAAATTGTAAGACTTGTCAAATGAGCATTGGGAGAGAGAAGAGAGCGGCAGTTCCACTCCAACCCGTGATTGTTTCTAGGCCTTTTGAGCAATGGGAGTTAGATATCATAGGAGAAATTACACCTAGCTCTTAAAAAAAACATAAGTATATACTTATTTCCACTAATTATTTCATGAAATGGGAAAAGGCCATCCCTCTGACCCATGTAAACGAGAAGGTGGTAATCCAATTCATAGAACAACAACTGATCACAAGGTTTGGTGTCCCTTATGTCTTAGTTTTTTATAACGCAACTTACTTCTCTTCCACCATGTTGACAGATTTTTCTCTAGACAAAGGAATCATAATTAGATACTCTGCAAATTATTACCCATAGGGAAATGGAGTGGAAGAATCAAATAATAAGAACCTAGTAAGGATATTGAAGAAAACGATCACAGATAACCAAAGGAATTGGCATAATTTACTCCACAATGCTTTATGGGAAGATAGAGTCACACCAAAGGAATCTATAGGAAATTCCCCATACTTTCTAGTGTATGGACAGGAATCCATTCTCCCGAATGGGATTTATCTTCCATCTCTTCAACTAGCCCAAGATTCTGGAGGACAGGCTTCATTAGTCATACAACAAAGAATTGACACTCTTCTCATGCTAGAAGAAGAAAGGAAAAAATCTAAGTCAAAATTCATGGCCCCCCAATAGATAGTGAAAAGATGGTTTGATAAGCATAAGGCTAAAGAGAATAATTTTGAAGTAGGAGACTTAGTTTTGAAATGGGACAGAGCAAACGAGCCTAAAGGAAAACATTTTAAGTTTCAAAATCTGTCTCAGACCTTTTTAGGTGGCCGAGAAGATTTGGGCAGACACTTATCGGTTACAGAATCTGAGGGGGGAACCTAGCGCCCTCCCAGTAAATGGCCAAGCCCTAAAACAATATTTTCATGAAAACAAAACTATATATATATATATATTCGTGTGCATGTTTCATAAGTTTGTTTCAGCTAGCTCGATTGTGATTTCGCCTTTGTTTTCTTCTTCTTATTTTTTCCGCACTTTTGAAGGTTCTGTTTAGCAAGACAATGGTTGACCTCAAATCATGCGACATAATGAACTCTCTTCCTAACTCATTGTGCACATACAACACAAGAAGCATCAAGGAATCTACGGTTTTTCTGAGGGGTCCTCTAACCTACGCAAATGAAAGACTTTGGAGAAATGCAGAAGTGCCTGACCAGTGGTCTGGTGAAAACTCAAGAGAAAGGGAAAGATGAAAATGACTACATGAACCCTGAATATAAATCTAGCAAAGGATTAACCTTAACCATCTCATTTTTCAAATTAAACAGACGTCATCCTCTCTCACTCACTCAGGGAATTTTGCTGAAATAAAAGTTAACTATACCAAAATGAGTGAACAGTGGGAGAGGGTATGCAGATATCTCTTTCAGGGTTATGGATGCATGTTGGCAGTGGAGCAAGTTCTATGATTTCAGGGTGACTCCGTCAGGGCTATGGACACTCACTGGCATCAGAGAAACACCGTAGCAAATGAGTAAAGGTAACTAAAGGCTCCATGCCAGTGAATGCTTTACTAGACTTTTGTAAAAGAGGGAATGAGTCAGGCTTACAGGAAATGAAGGAGGAATAAAGGTTAAAAAACCCACAGGCAGACCCGGAAGCATCAACTAGATAATTTCAAATGCAAGGGTAAAAGAAACATTGATTTAAAACCAATTAAGTTCTCCACCATCTTTCGTATCGGCCGAGCCTGAAGGAGGAACAAAGATTCTTCTTTCACCCAGTAAATCGCCATTTGTTGAGCACTCAACACACCCTAAAAAATTCTATGTCAAATTTCATTTTTTCGATACCATTTGATCTTTTGCTCTGCCTAAATTCGACTTCAGTATGAAAATACTTCCTTTGCTTATCATTTTGTTTCCCATTTAAAGTCTCTCAAATTTTTCTTGAACATGTGAAAACACATAACTTGAAAGACTAACATTTAATTAAAGAATCGAAAGCCAAAACTTTTCCCCCGACACGCTCAAATATTCGACGTCGGAAAGAATTAAAGATGAAATAAAATCACCTCAGAAAATCAAAGTCGTCGAGCGTCGATATTCATTGGCATGGGAAAAAAGAAGCCATATTCTGTGGCGAGCATTACACAAGGAATCCACCGATATCTGATCTTGTTTGGCATCTACGAAAGGCAAAGGGAGTAAACGTTAATGAAGTAGGAAAAAGAATCGTCGATAGTCGATCCCCAAAGATTTTTGGCATCAGTGAGTTTTGAGAAAGCAGGTCCATAAAAAAACATGATAGGTTTATTCCCCGATTGTCTATCCCCGATACTTTTCGGCATCGGCAAGCCCAGGCTTAGTTTTCAAACACGCATCTTATGAAAAATCCTGACTCTGATTGATAGGCATGATCATACCACCTATTTTCAACTTCCATGTATCCTTACCAGATTGGATATCCTTACGATTTAGTTTTTATCTCGAGCTAGTTGTGCTGTGTCAAACCCGTGCAGAGAAATCGATTGGCGTCAAAGGTTTTTTTTTTCAAACAAACATCAACGAAAACTCCCGTAGCACCTTGTTGATTCTCGACTTCCCCACTAGGAAAGCGACATGATGGGATGTTTTAATGCCATATATGCTTAGATTTGACGCATTTAAAGGGAGAATTAATTCCAAAACTCGCATTAATTGCTAATTCGTGTGTGAATAAAAAAAAGATCATTTGAACCTATCGATAAAACACATCACCCGTTGTGCCTTCGTCATCAACCCATGATAAATTAAATTTCAGAGATTCGGAGGTAGATTTGTTTGAATTTCACTCATCACCCAGATTAATTGGTTGATATGACTGGTAAGATATTTTCCATTAAATCCTCTTGAGTCACTGTAAACAAGATCATTTCGCGTGCAAAAGGAGCCTCAGAACATCAAAGAAGAACGAAATGAGAAGTTCAAAATCTTATGATCCCCCCCCATGAGTATCAAACTACAGAGTTTAGCAAGCGTTACAAGTATGTACCAGTCTGTATTTTCTGTGTTTTCACTTTACATATACATTTTTTATCCAATATTTCTCTTTATGATGGCCCTAAAGGAGTGTTTCATTTACAGGAACAATACCTCCAAGAAAACCAACCATGATGAAATCTCTAGGAGTGTTGAAACTAAAGGAACCAGATGTGGGAGAAATTTCTTCCCCAGTGGTCTCAAAACAACTGGAATTTACTCCAAAACTGGTACCCATCATCAAGACATCCACCAAGAAGGTTTTAATTTAGCCTCTGACCTTTGGAGACATGAAGGCAAGCATAGGGACCAAGGCAGTGTTCTCACACTGGGGAGAAATTTTCCAGAAGATCAAGAGGGAACAATTTCCCAAGTATACTCTGCACAACGACCCCGATATGAGAAGGCTCAACGAGGAAGTCTTTCTCAATATCCAAAGATTGTACCTACACTTGGTAGCGAGAAGAAATCAAGTATTCCCCTGCATAAAACTCCTGAAGTGTCTTATCAACCACATGGACACACAAAGATGTTTGATTAATGATGACAATGGCGAGTGTGTCGAGGTTTTCCTTCAAGTGGAGGTGAAGAATTACTACAAGCTCAGAGACTTGGATGAGCGACTGAAGACCGATTTTTTTGTAAGATTATATGAGAAACACAACACCAACAAGGTGATGGATTCATGGTGGAGAGAGGATAAAAATTTCACCAATCGGATCTTCAGCCGGTACCTGATGGCCAACTTAAGAGAACCGTATATATAACTAATGGCCCTCATTTGTAGGTTGTATGGGGAGAAGGATTGTTCCACATTTTCAGAGGCATGGATGCCTCTAGATTACACTATAGCCACTTCACGGAGAGGTTTTAACTGGGGTGCCATCATTTCAAAGCAGATGAAAATTTGCATTCAACAGGCCCAGACGTTGAAAGAGGGAGAAACGCCATCCTTCTATATGGATTCTCATCTATTGGACGTCATCTATGCCAGAAATTCCTTTTTCGGAATAAACTTGATTTGGCATGCCTCAAAATTCCCGGTCCATGTATACTTCGACACATTGTGGGAGAACATGTATAAGAAATCCTACTCTTTCATTTGCGATCAATTTATCGCGTGTATTCATTTTATGATTTTCAAGAAAGAGTGTCCAAGACTGTCAAATGCAACCAAAAACATGATATCAAAGGTTGGTCACTGGTATCTGGATGAGCACGATACCTACATCAGGGTTTGCAGAGCCACCGGAGCACCACACCTGTTACCGGTGTATGTCCATGATCAACTAGTAGTAGGGGAAATCTGCTACCAAACCATCCTCCAAGGTTACAACGCTACTCTGGTAAAAGATAAGAAGAAGGAATTCATACATTATGGATTCCATATAGGTTTCTACATGGTAAAATACACAGCTAAAGCCCAGTAGGAAGGGTTGATCCAATTGGAGTTCTGATTTCAGACTGGTCATTTTCGCAAACATGACCCAAAGGGTCTATTTTTTAAGCACGCATCTCAAGTATCGTCCTGCTAGCCATATGTCGATGACAGGTTTGAAGATGAGATCTTAACAAAAAACACTTAGGATTGGGATGAATTTGTGTCAAGTATGGTCGATCCTAGAATGACCAGGTTCAAAGCCATGAGCCTAGATGAACAAGTGGCGACCCTCAAACAATCGGTTCAAGGAGCTCTCAAGGAAAGCAAAGAAAGGATAGCATCTGAAGTAGCCGAAGCAGCTGAAGTCCCCTTGATAGCCCCAACGTAAGGTAGAGATATCCATTTGGCATAGGACGTTCGAGAAAGGGGACTGCTCATGTTAGAATGGGTGCTTGATCAGCTACAAGATGACCCAGACCTATCAGAAACAACAGGATCCCCTGTCGATAACCCAGAGAGAAGCCAGGTGGGAACAAGCAGCCCCAAATTTATAGATATTGATGAAATTTTCGGATTGGATGACCCTGAATTCATGATTCCATCGGTTGGATCGTCAACAGGTGTGGCAACTCAGCTGAAAATAGTCTGGGTATCAGTGGAAACTGACACATCAAACCCTTTAAGCGAGTTTATAAAGATATATGATGATGATGAGAGCCTGGAGGTATCTCTTGGGACACCTGTGCATCTCGAAGAAGAAAAGGGACCTAAGAAGATATCTTCTCCTATCCCCAAGGTCCAAATCAAGGAGGTCCCACCAAAAGAAAAGGAATTTGAGAGTGTCTTAGACACTAAAGTGCCCGATGCACCAGAGACTCAAGAAGACAGTCTGGAAGACCAGCCAGGGTCGAACGAGCTAGAGACTGGAGCACTGCAGTAGGAGATCGGTGTTTCAATGATAAATGAACAAGTTGTTGGTTGTGGAGCCTGATTATCTTCCTGATTTAGAGTTCTTTTACTTTCAACCGTGTTTATACCCCATGAAGTATTTACACCCCAGAAGT